>PVKB01001664.1:0-153789 GCA_004027205.1 Ctenodactylus gundi | reverse complement strand
CAGTGATTGTTTTGATATTTGATCCACTTTAACTTGATTTTGGTGCATGGTGACAGTAGGCTCATTATTTATTTTAAACAACAATGACTTATGCTGCTCTCTACATCTGCATCTTAGTTCAATAAAATAGACACCACTGAATCTTTGTGTTGGGCTGCCAAACAATTTCCTTTTTTAAAATTTAAACTATTTTTTCTCAAAAAATGCCCAAGTTTTTTATGTCACTTAATTCTATCTCAAATATGCTTCCATATATTTATTATCATCCAGCTTTCTTAACTTCAATATTCTTTCTTTTAGTTTTTCAGTTTATTTTTTTAACTATGACTCTTTTGGTGGTTCTACCTTTGCTACCCGAGGGGTACTGTAACTCATAAGTGAAAAGAACTGATTTAAACCATTGAAACACTCTCGTAGTTAATCCTCTTTGTTTTCTCTTTCTTAGTAAATTAAATTCAGTTCAAGAAACTACAGCTGCAGAAAGTCTAATATTTGCTTTTTTTTAAAAAAAAAACTTTTAATCCACAGTACATTTCTAGTTTCAAAAATAATGTGCAGTTTGTTTAAAATATCTGTATATTCCCACAATAAAGGTCTAATCTATTCCAACCACAAGCATAAACAGATAAAATGACCTTATATCCAGCTATCAAATGTGCTTCACCTAATGTTGGTCACCAACAGTTGTTGCCAGCTGCAAAGGACATCTTAATGCTGCTGCATTTTCTTGCAGTGATCCAGGTAGAAGACAGAGCTATATTTCAAATCTGCAGTTCTACTGTTTCCACGTAAATCTCTGGCCCAGGATGTCCCCCGAGCCCCTAGTAAATGACTCCTTATTTAAATTATTTAAAAGTCCTAATACTTTAATCTGCTTAGTATTACAGAAACGTGCGTTGAGGCAATCGCCTTGTAAACTGCTTCTGGCTGTTGTTTTTGCAAACTTTTATCTAATAAGGGATCAAAAAGATTTCTTTCGGCATCATACAATAAAATTCAAAGGATTCTTTCTTTTACTGCCTATACAAGTAGACATTTAGAGGATGTGTGTGTGTGTGTGTGTGTGTGTGTGTGTGTGTGTACTTAGGGGATAGAGAATATATATATTTAGTTGGAGAAAATATAGATCCTCTCTCTCTCTCTCTCTCTCTCTCTCTCTCTCTCTCTCTCTCTCTCTCTCTATATATATATATATATATATATATATATATATATATATATATATATACAAGAGTTTACTATCAGGCTTATGTGATTAGAGAGTCAAGGTGGCCCACCATGGCCATCTTCGGTAGACAGTTAATGGAGCTGCTCAGAGCAAGGAGCCAAAAGTGACAGAATGAGAGAGATCAAAAAGTGCAATGCTAACCCAGTACTGAAGAATGGGGAAACTCAAGCAGGTCGCTGGTGTGCGTTTGATGGAAGTTGACCAAATCTGCAGTCTGGTGTCCGTAAGTAGTGGCAGTCATATAATATACACTTGCTGAAAAGCAGAAAGAAACTTTCTAGAACACAGACCTACTTCTTCCTTCCTCGCTAAGCTGGGTTGTGATGCCTTCTAGATGGTATCACCATACAAGCTGGTTCTTCTCTCAACTTGCTGACATATATACAGGCACCTGTGGACACTCCCAAAGAATCCCAGAAGTGTGCTTAACTCATGTGCTAATCTCTCAGTTAAGTCAAGGTGATAATCAGCTTTAACTTCCTCAAATGTTAGAGGTTTAGTTATGTATTCATGGAATTACATGCTATCCATTATTCTAAAAGGAGAAACAAGGATTAACTACTTGCAGAAACTAACACAGCAGCATAGGAGGCACAAATGTGTTTCCTTCCTATAACATTTCACTAAAATTTTCTGCCATACTGCTTATTAAAAGGTCATAAGTGCCATTCCTAAAGGTAATGAGTTATTTTTGAAGATTATTTAGGACATTTGTAATTATCAATCCAATACAAAGAATGCCAGGCAATAACAAGGCACAAATAAAATCAAATCCAACTTTTCCTATTTTAATTTTCTTGCTTAACTCATGTGTTTTATTTGCTTTAAGTAATTAGTTTTTGTGTTTCTAACAGTAAATCTCTCTTTGGTCTATTAAATTCATTTTTAGTAACATCATCTATCTATGTACCTACTTAGCTACCTATCACCTTTCTTTATATATATATATATATATATATATATATATATATATATATATATATATATATTACTTGACTTGTTCACATAATGAACATGGCTCACCTAAACTTAGGTCTTACGCTTTTTGTCCCACAATTGTCTACAATATGAGATACGTTTTTAAATAATATTTCAGACAAAAATTTTTAGAAATAGTTAACAAATACTGTACCGATGCTCTGTTCTCAGTGTTGGCTGTACCAAGAGGATGGTGTGCACAGTGTTTTACAATTCTAATAATTCAGAAGAATGTTTTGACTCTTAATGAATCTCCCTCATTTATCTCCATTTGGATGTTTTAGTAAGCTTCCGATGTGTTTGGGGTTCTTTGTATTCAATTGTGCATTATAGTGAAAGATATATGTGAAACAGTCCATTACGAATTTCTAGTATTTTCCCATACTTTTACAATTCAACTTTTCAGAGAAATCAAGCCTATGTAGCTATTTACATTTATTTCTCTTTCTAATGTTCAAACATAGTATCTTTCCTCATGCAATTCAGCAATCATTTTTCACCTAAGTATTTTTTGGTTAAATAACTGTTACAGAAAAGTCCTCGTAAAGAACTGTCTGCATATGTGAGGCTGATTTCACGAGCCTGAGAGGCCTGTATTTATCTCCCGACAATGTCATGCAGATATTGTAGTTTTCTTTTTTGTTGCTCCTCTACATCTAAATACCTAGGAATAGATGTGGAAGTTGTTCTTCATGAAAAAGAATTACAAGTGATTGAAGTACAGTGTTTACATCTGATCATTAAATATTATTTTTACAGTTGTAGCTGCAGTCTAAATTAAGAAAGGGATTATAATTTACTTATTTTTATTTGAAGATTGAAATTTCAACATTTTTTGTTTTTTGTTTTTTGTTTGTTTGTTTGTTTGGTTGTTTTTTTTTTTTTGAGACAGGGTCCCACACTGTAGTCCAGGCTGGCCTCAAACTCAAGGTAATTTAAGTGTTAACATTTTTGTAAAATTTAGATGAAAGAAAAGCCAACTAGATTCCCCTTAGCACATTTTAAGAATTAGAATTTATTGTTGAAACGCTTTGAATGGAACCACAGGAGACATTTTGATCCTCCAAAACTTTCCTCAGAGTCAGTCTTCAGTTCAATGCAATCACCTCATTTACATTCTCTTGAATGTTTGATATTAAAGGGCTTCTTGATTGCTTCCCCATCTTCAACTTATTCAATAATTACAAAATTGCAAAACATTCAGTAAATCACCTTCATGATCACTGTAACATCCCCATAAGCTTAATATTTTGTTTTTTAGCACTTCGTTACAGTGTGATATTAAATTTCATATTAATGTACTGTTTGTGATCTGCAACATATTTTAAAACACAACTTATCTCCACTGCAGCTCACAAAATTAAACTCTTGGTTGCTTTTACCAACTTGAAACTTGGCACATACTTATTAAGATTCAAGCCACCATTCTCCTAATGAACTTCCCTGCCATTTTGTTTGATGTCGCTTGGCAGCAGTGTTTATTATATTTGTTGGTACTGCTTCATCGATGTCAATCTTAAAACTGCATTAATAAAATAATTATTAGCTGAGTAAATGCCATTTTTGGCACTGAGAAAGGGATGCATCAAGGGCGTCTATCACACTGTTTGCCTTCCCTTTCGGGAATACCCGAAGTTAGAGATCACATAAAATACCAGGGAAAGTAGCAAGTCATTGGCAATTTCACGGTATTGGTACCTTTATTTTTGTTTAGAATAATTTTGAATTTATAGAAGATCTGTGAGCATAAAAATGTGCTCCACTTCGTGTTACTCAGATTTTACTAAACATAATCAGGACACATTAAACAAAAGTAAAAAAAAAAAACAGTAAAATAAAACCCTGAAATATACTATTGATTTCACCAAATCTTTAATCATGTTATGCGTCTGTCACTATCACAAAAACCTGAAATCTCTGGTCATGCAGAGTGATGTCATTTAGATAAAAAGTATAAATTTTCTAACAAATACAGGTATTAAAAATAATTTAAGGGTATGTGTTTGAGTAACAAATTGACAAGGAGCATAATGTGGAGGTAAAGCCTAATTATGTCAACTTGATTAACGTGAGACTCACCTATGGATCAGTAAGGCACACTTTTGTGTTTCCTCCGATGACATTAAATATAAATAAATATATATGTGTGTGTGTGTGTGTATATATATATATATACATGTATATATACATAAATATAATATAAATAAATATATATGTGTATATATATGTATATATATACATGTATATATATGTGTATGTGTGTGTGTATATATATATATATATATATATATATATATATATATATATAAAACCTGTTTGTATTTGTAAAGAAATTGATTGTTTTGTACTTTCTTTTTTAAATGTATTGACAAGTAATTCAACTAGAAACAACACATTTCATATAAAATGAAAATCTAACATTCAATTTACATCTCTTTGTGAGCAAATATATTACCAGATAAATCAATTCTACCATTAAATTAAATGGCAATTACAAAAATGTCAATTATGCCAGCTTAGTTGTTTCTAGTGAAGCCACTTAGGATTTTGCCTGTAAATTTGAAGCTTCAAATTGTATTAAGTTCTGTGTTCCAGGATCTCTTTAGAGTAGTTTCTTAGCTGACGGCAAGTTCACATCCCTCATATTCCTAGGGGAATTAGTTTAGCGTGAGGATGCACTACAGTAAAATCAATGTTAAATTTAAATTATTTCATAATAGTCTCTCATAATTATGTGACAAGCTAGTTAGCTCCACCGACGTATTTTGTGTTCAGAAAATTTGACAGATGTTTGGTAGATTTTCTTCATCTGTTACAAATCAGTACCGATTCCAACTGGATATGCTCCACTCAATAGATGGACAAGTCTTATACTTGTGGATTTCCTGCAGCTGTCCAAACAGCATCAGCTCCAAACCTGTTGTCCCTGTTGGTACCGGCCATTCTGTTCTTGACATCTGGCCCATTCAATACACATCATCTGGATTGCATAGAAGTATTATGCACATCCTATCACACCTGTCTGAAATTATCTACATTTGTCTGTGTCTGGTATATTGTCACTCTTAGCAGGAATGAGAAAGAATAAGTTGACCCATATTGATTCATACTTAAGGAAAAAATATTTCACTTCTTACAAAATTCATTATTGTAACTTTAAGCTGAAAACTTGTATGTGGCTTGTTCTTTCTAATTGGAAGATTAGCGCACACACATACACACACTCACGCTTATGTTACTAAGAGTGATTAAGATGCAGATTATTCAAAATAAAGACGATGAGATTAAGTGAAGTTGGTTGCCATTACCGTTAGTAGATTTTTTGGCAGAAAAGCAGGGTATTTTCTTAGTCCATGACAATTTAATTTAGTTAATATTTGATCCCAGCAAAAGAGAAAAATATAATAAATGAGCAGGATAAAAATAAAGGAAAACCAAAGAACAATGAGCTCCCAGTTATGAAAGAAAATGCTAGTTATGCCCAATGAGTGGTTTGCCATTGTTGTGAGTCTTCCTGCTCTATTTGAAATGGCTTCCAGGGCATATAAATGCCTACTGGCCCTTCTGCCATATTCTTTGTTAACATTTTTCCACCTGTTGAAGCAAGCTATTAAAAAGTTAAGTATTAAAAAGCAGCTACATATGTGAGAAAATTAAAAAGAAAAAGTATGATGTATCCTCACTAAAAGGCATAGTCTCAAAACAACTGATCACTTTCAGTTTATACCCCAACTTGACGCGTGACATGGACACATCCTTCAAGAGTAAAAAAGAAAATACAGTAAGCTAAAGCAATAGCAAAAAAGTATCAAGCTATGATTCCTATGCTAGTGAACACCCTATGAACTTACAAAATAATGTGTATATTGCAACACTTGAACATATTTTTTATCAAGGTGTATTAAACCTATTTTATCTCAAGAGACTAATCAAAATGTTTTCAAAGCAATAAGCCATGCAACCACAAAGAGGAAGAACAGAGAAAGAACTAGAACAAAGAAATTTCAAAGAAAATTTTCTTGAAATGACACCAATAGTTTGTAGTTTTTAATAATAGCTTTGAATATAGGCAGACTAAACTCCTCAGTTGGCTGAATGAATTAAAAATTAAGAACTCAGTAACACACTGACTATAAAATTCCATTCACCAATAAAGTCAGAAATACCATGAAAGTGAAAGTTTTAATACATATTGCAGTTTTAAAAAGCCAAAATACAACAGAAAGAATTACATCTATATCAGTCAAAATACATGACAAGATACAATGACCAAATGATCAGTTTAATAAGGAAATACGGCACATGTAAAGGTATGTGCACCTAAGCCTAACACACTCAATTTATACAACAGATATTATTGGATCTAAATAGAAATATACAATCAACTACAACGATAGTTAAAAAAAGACTTCAACGTTCCTCTTTAAACAATAGATCATAAAAGGGAAAAATCAAGTAAGGAAGATCAAGTTCAATTGACCTTTGCCCATGTTTCATCTTCATGTTGTTTATAAAGTTACTTTAATATATATATATGATAAACTTTTAGTGTAATAATTCCATTTCCTATTCAAATATTTGTATAGTATATGCTTGTGATTCAAAAGAATTATATTTCTTTTTGATAATTAGTACAGATAAATTGTATACTGATATTTTGGTTTTGTTCATTTGCATTTACAAATCACTACCTCAAAGGAATCTTTCTATTCTAACCAATATAAAGCAATATATATATATATATATATATATATATATATATATATATACATACACATATACATACACACACACACACACACACACACACACACACACACACACACACATATATATATATATATATATATATATTACCCCTACCACTCATAATACTTGATATTCAACCTATATTTCATGTTACTTATTTCAAATTACTACAAACTCTAAGTTTTGTCATTGTTTGTGTATCAAATTGCTATTTTTTCTTTATTACATTTTGATCAGGGAATATTTATCATGTTTAACATATACTACTTATTAAATATATAACATTACAGATAAAGTGGAATTTGTCGTAATTATGGTATCTTTCACATACACTGAGTCTTTTTTATACCACATTTGAAAACAAGTTCTTAAAAAACAAGAACTTACGATATCGGGCCAGATTCATTTTCAAGTGAAAACCAACCACAGTGACATAAAACAACACACTTCATACCATTCCTCTTTTCTGACAAAAGCTCATATAGACACATTTATTAGCTGGGCTTAATGACGCCTACTTGTAATCTTGGTACTTTACAAGTCTGTGGCAGGAAATTGCTACTTGGAGCATGGTCTGAGCAGTTTAGAGATTTAGCAATACAAAATAAAATTAACAACAAATGATTAAATAAAAAGGGCCAGAGATCTAGCTCAGTGTGAAAACCCTAGTTTCAATCCCCAACAGTGCCATACAAAAGGCAAAAAGACACACAGGCAAATTATATATATATATATATATATATATATATATATATATATATATATATATATATATTATTTAAAAAACACATCTTTATTTAGAAATGAAAGATAGAAAAGTAAAAACTCTCCTCTCTGGGAGGGAGTTCTGAATAAAGGCCCTGAATGGACTGTCTTCAAACAAATACTATTATATTTTTTATTTACTTTCCTCTTATTTACATTATTTATAGTTTTGAATTGTGATTTATATTTTTTCTTCTCAAAAATTAGGAATTGTTTTGATTTCTTTAAAAAGAGGAAGATTGCTACTTAAATAATTTATATGCTAAGCAAAGATTTAGAAAACTGTTTTCCAGTATTTTTCAAAATCAAAATTTTCTTTTATGTTGTTCTTTGTATCCCATTCAAAATGAACCAACTACTCACCTCCAAAATTTTAAATTAAAAAGATGGGAATATAGTGTTGATAAACATTAAATTTAGTAGAAATATTAATTTCTGATTATTAAGTTTATCAGTATCTTAATGCAACAATAAAACAACTGAAACATACTTTTTACAAAAATGTGATTATTTAGTTCATTTGAGCACTCAACGCTGGTTCTTGTTGTAATTGATTTGATTTGCTGATTTTGTGTGGCCATCTTTTTTTTTTCCTGTTTTTAAGTTTTAGTGTATTCAGACTCTTTCACCTACTGTGACAGTTAGAAGGATTATGTCAATTTGAGGCAATCAGGAACCGCTCACGGATGAATGTTAGGGAATCAAGCCTAGATTGGTAATAAAGAACCAGCCTGGGTTAGACTGTGAGTGACCTGTGGGCCAGTGGAGGAGGAAAGAGCACCCACCCACTCATGGGAGGCCCAACTGAACACAAACTGTATAAAAGGAGGAAAGAAGAAAGATTGCTGCAAATTCTTCCTCTGGGAAAGCCCTCCCCTTCACAGTTGCCTACGAAAGCCAGACACTGACTTGCTGCAGATCTTCGTCATAGATTCGCTCCAGTCTTGGTTTGCACTTGTGTACCTGTTGCTGATCTTCAGTCTCTCGTCTTCACCACTGTTCTTTGAATAACTGAGATTGGAGGCAGACTCTCCATCACGGCTGTCCTGCAATTCCAGACAGGTGCGTGTTCTACTTTGTGCTTGAGCAGACACGGGACACTCTAGCTGTCCCAAATGCAGGCCACCATCTTGGACTACCTATCTTCAGATAGGAAAACCTTCCTAATAGATTTTTTTGTTATAATTTCTATAAAGTCTCTTTTGAAAGAACCCAAACTAATACATGTACTAAGAATGCAAATTGAATATGATTGAATGTTCTTGGCTTTACCTATAGGTTTTTAGCCCAAATTAACTTCTTTCTAATATGTGTCAAAAAACCAATTGATCAAGAACAGTGAGAGTTCTAACATTTTATACCACTTATTAGCTAACAACCTGATAACTTTATAAATGCTGCCAATAGATATGAAAATGTGAGATCCAAGAGAAAAATATTTTTTTCAAGACAGAGCCCATAACATGGTTTTAAGATTTCATTGCTTTCCTCTGACTTACATGTCCCCCACCAAGACTTGGCTCACATGCATAATGAATTTCCACTAGGTTGTGTCACAATGGAAAACTCCAAAATTTGAAACCTCCATAGATAGCTCGTTTAATAGCACAGAGAAATGTTTTTGACCTTTGTCTAAAAGACTAATTTTATGATTGTAGTCCTGAAACAAATCTACTCTTTGCCAGAGAAGAGACTAGTATCTTTATTATCCAAGAGTGTTAGTTATACCTTCTAGGGAAGATAGTCCAAAATATAAACTAATATATGAACTTCAAAAAGTTATTTTTTAATATAGTGTTTTTTAAATATGTATCTCGATACCAAGAAATCCTCGAATAGTAGATGTAAAAGAGACATAAGAGTTAATACATGCCTGTGACAGATTATTTTACAAATGTCATGACTTTACATTATATACTTTGTAAACATTAGGGCATAGAGTATCATTTATACACTCAATCTATCTCTCATGTTATCTGTTTTTTTTTTTAAATTTACTCTGAGAAGTCTTTCTCTCCATTATAGGAGGAGTTTAGAAACTCCACTTGTAGATCTAGAATTTTGCATAGATTTCATCACCATGATATTGGTATCATTTATGGATGTCAATTGAAATAAATCCATTCTGGAAATAAAAAAAAAGCAGGGAAGATACATCTGTTATATTCACAAAGACTATGACAATTTTAAAAATAATGTCAGTGTAGGAGTGAAATATACTTTTGAATGTATCATAATTTATTAACACATTTTCTGATGAATAATAAACATAGGAAATAAAGCCTTACATGAGCTTGTATTTAAGGAAGAAAATGCACATAAGCTTAGCAAATGTGGACAAAATAATATATTTATTATATTTTAATTATTTATTCAAAACAAAGTATAAAATTCAAAATGTATGTGGCTCTCAAACTGCTTCAAACATACTTCAAGCAGTTTGGAATAATCCTCTTCAAAACATCCCCATGTACCATTTTGACTATTTTTGATTGGAAGCATTTGAAAAAAAATTCAAATTGAAGAGGAATTATCAATTCTCATTTTTTGTACTATTCTGGCTCATGGTTTCAGAGGTATCATCAGTCCATTGCAAGTTGGCCAAGGTGGGAATGACATTGCAGAGGGGCTTGGCAGAGAAAGACTGTTCACTTCATCATATCCAGAATGGATAGAAAAAAAGCCAGAAAAATAATATCATACCTCCAAAGTCACACACCCCGTAACTCATATCCTCCACTCAATACCAAACTCTGAATGGCATATTCAGGAATAAATTCTCCAGTGGATCAATCCACTGATGAACACAACACCATCAATCTTTTTATGCAAACCATAATTTAGGTGCCATTTGGAAATAATTCATAAGAAGTACTAAAGGTTTTGTAGACCATTTTTGTCTTCATTCCATTATGTAATCTTCCATTATGTAAGATGTATTTTAAATTAATTGCATTCTTCTCTCCTGATAAAGTGTCTTATGACAAATTAATTATTAGTTCTCAGTAGAGACACAAAGATAAAAAATGTAAAACTTTGTCTTTTCTACATATTCATACTCAAAATTTTTATTTAATAGGGAAAATATTAAAAAACATGAAAAAATACCGAAGTTTGGTAATTTTGTTATTTATTCAATTCTTTATAAATGTTTGGCCAAAGCTCTCAATTTGGTGCATCCAAAAATACATAACAATCTTCCTGTGTACCACAACAATGCATTATTTTTTTATTATTTATTTCTGTAATTTGCATTTGGTTGAAAGAATAAGAGAAATATATTTATAAAGAACATTGATACAATTAATTAGTAATAATATACAAAAACTATTTCAGGAAGCGAAAACATTACTTCTAATCTTTACTTAGTATAAATTTTGAAATATTTCCTTCCAATGTAACAAAATAAAAAGATAAAAATAATCTATTTTGGAAAACTTTGTCAAATATATTTTTATACATTTTTAACAAAAAATCAAAATTATATTCTAATTTGAAAAGTTTAAATATCTACAGAATTTGTGTGAAGACTGTAATCGATTTCCATTTATTCATATGAATAGCAGCTTTATTTTTCTTCTCACTTTATTCTTGGAATATTTTATAACTCCTACATATAATATTTTCAAAAAATATTTTGTAAGAATATTGTTTTACTTTATAGAAATATGTTTTTAATTTTAAATTTTAAAAAGTAAATATATTTGAAGTTGTTGAAAATCAATTATTTCTTAAAATAATACTGTGAATGCACTCATTAACACACTTTATTACTTATTACAGTATATAGTAAAAAATATTTGTTAAAACAGTAGACATTAAATGATTTATGATATAGTTAGAGAAATGAAATCCAGAAAATGGATAACAAAATACTTGGACTAGTGGTCTGGACTGCCTACCTGATAGAATAACAAGGCAATTCATATTTAATCAAAATGGTACATAACAAATGTGTAATTGAGAAGGAAAAAGTATCCTGAGGTTAGAGCAATAGTAAGGAGTAGGAAATGGAAAAATGCAACCAAGTATGTTTGTCCATGCATCAGTGGTATTTTTAGAATTTCCTGAATTTCTATCAATATTATTCTTTAAATTCTTGAATTTTGCTCATTTCTCCAATTTTTCTATCATGTGCCATGTCTGCTCTTACAGTGGTCTACACAGAGCAATTCCTCAAGAAATTGCTCACACAAGAATTATCATTCAAAAATTCTCTTCTAGAGATGTTGACCTAAGAGGAACCAGGAAGAGGGAGTCAAGAGTAAATTTTAAATACAGGATTCTGGAGTTTTACCTTTTTTTTTTTTTTCTTGAGAAACGTTATCTTTCCGTAGCCTAGGCTGGTCCTGAACTCACTATGTAGCCCAGGCTGGCCTTCAACTCATGGAAATTCTTGCATCTCAACCCCTCAAGTGCTGAGATTACAGGAGTGCACCACCATGCCCAGCTTTATGTGGTGCTGGGGGATTGAATTTAGGGCCTTGTGCTTTCTAGGCAAGTGCTTTAACCACTCTGTCATTCCTCCAGCCACAGTTTTACCATTCTAAATGAATCTGAAAATGAAAACTTCACCAGTGTTTAATATTTTGTGATGAATGAGTTTGTTTGTAATATCTACAATAACAGGGTTGTATGGTTATTATATTTTTTCAATGACAAGTACTTTTGAGAACTACACTTACATTTATTTGCTATGTTTCTGATTTCTAATAGGTGTGGCTTTAACTAACAACTGAAGGCTGAAAATAGTCAGCTGAAGATATATTTATTATGGATTTAAAACAGCATGATGGCCAGGGTGCCATAAAATGTATGTCAGTATTTTGCAGCCAAGGAGGAAAATAATCTTAAAGCTAGGCATGACCTAATTACACATTTGGCAGAACTTCCCAGAAGGTTGGATAATAGCCTGTGAACGAATTCTGTACCAAAAGATGTACCTGAATATGCTTGGGAATCTTGAATGCTCAAATTGCTTTTAAGCCTTTAACTCTTTTGAGTTAGTAATAACATAGTTATTACAAACTATGTTCCCTTTGCCTAAAATATTCTGCAGAAGCATTACCTGAGGCAGCGCCACATGCACAATGCTTGATTGCTTCAGGGTTGTCCCTATCTCTGACTGTGTCAAGTAGATCAATACCAAGATCAAATGTACTGTGACCTGATTGGAGAGCTACAGAGCCTGCTAGAGAGAACAAAGATTATAAGCCAATATCACTCCTGGGCCTGGCTGGACTGCAATAAAATAATTAGTTTTTTGTTGACCAGTTGGATACATCAGAGCATGGACTTAGAAAGAAGAGTTTCTATTTGGAAATCCTGCTAGGAATTTACACATTCTCCAGATAAGCATTCAGTTAACAAACTATTTATTTCATTGTTTAGTAGAGCATTCTTATATCTAGAGGAATTCTTTAAAGAATGATTAGCTAAAACAGTTTTATTCTAAGGTAGCATATTTTGAGATCAGGAATTGGCGCACTTCCAGCTATGTGCTTTTCAAGATTGTTTTGGCAATTTGGTCCCCTATGTGGTACAGATAAATTTAGATTTTTTTCCTATAGTTGTAGTAAAAATGCTTGTCCCCCCATTATAATGATATGTATGAGTGCAAAACATGAAGTTTACATCGATCTTGAGCATTTTGTGTACATACATAGCACGGCAACATTACAGATCCTTCCCCTGTCTCCATTTGACCTTCTCTCCCCATGCCTCCAGTTCCCATTATTTCCCAGATTAAGGTCTATGAAATAATTGTGCTCTAGATCTCTCATACCAGAGAAACCATTCTATATTTCACCTTCTGCTTTTGACTGACTTTACTAAATGTAGTAGGAATTCCATCGATTCCATAAATTGCTCAGGGAAGTGTGTATGCTTTAACAATGTTCCAACACATAAATTAAAATCTTCCATTTATTTTAATTTTCCTTAATTTCTTTTGCGATTATTTAACCATTTTCAGTGTATAAGTCTTTCATATACATTTTTGATTTATTTTTATTTCCTGTTTCATTTTTGATGCTACTTGTAATTTCTAGGCTCTTTTCCGGTCCTTGCTAAATATCTTTCCAAGGGATCACTTTCTTTTTGACCTGATTGGTTCAAAGATGTATCTTAAGCTCACTGTGATGTTCAGACTCTTTATTCTGGCAGCATGCTTACATGCCAGATAGTAGGAACAGGCTGCCGACATAAGTCAGAAACAGTCACGGATCAGGCGATCACCTGACTGAGAATTTCTCAATTAGAGACTTCTTTCAATGTTTGAGAAATTCTTTCTCCTTTTTTAAACTTCTATTATAGCATAACATCAATAGAGTTTTCTCAAATGAATAGAATAGTATGATCATTATATACATATAAAGATAAGTATTCAAAAATGACATTATTAAAATAAGTATTTCTTGATTTTGAGCTGTTAATGATATAGAAAGAAGTCTCGAACATTATAATTTTAAACATGATTGACTTCATTTTCTGATACTTTTTCCACAGAATATATTTTCAAGACAATCAGTTCGTATAAAGAAGTACTTTCCTAATAATGTATTTTATGTTTTTAGTAACTGTTGTTACTAAAACGCATTCTAATGTTTTCTTTTAAAAATATGCTTGAAAGCTGAATATTATAAGCCAGATATTATAAGCCAGTATTATATACCATAATACTCTATGGGAGTGTAGAAACAGAATTCCTAACTTATACTGAACTTAATAATATTATCTTTCCTTATATGATTGTGTCATTCTATTTTTTCAAAGTAGATGAAATGTTATAAACTTGAATTTTAGCAAATAAAATCATTATCACTTGTTTTACATGTGTTGAGCCATTTCACATTACTTGTCACTTCAAAATTCTCTAAAAGAATGAGATTTATAACAAGCTCTATGACGTTAATTTTGGATTGTCCGTTAAGAATCTGAGTATTTGACATTGGTAAATGATTTTTTATTATTTTAGGCTAAATTTTGAAGTAGCACCCCAAAAGAGCCTCCACTAACCTTCAGAAGCAGTGAATCCAATGGGTTCGTAAAAAATTTTGTGGAAAATCAATTTTAAAATAGGAAGATTATCCATTTAGATTGACTCAATCATGAATCACTTTTAAAGCAGAAAATTGTGTGTAGTTCATGGCAAAAGGTGAAAAAATGTACTAAATGCAAGGAAGATTTGCTATGCTCTATACTTTGATACAGAGGATGCCATTTGAAAAACAGAAAACTAAAAAGTAATGTCCAACAGGGATGATTGGGCTCAACTGATGACAGCTTAAAGACAACAGCACCTTTAGAGTCTGCACTGGGAAGAGTGGCAGAAGAGGGAATATTCCCCTCCCCAAAATGGATTACTGCCAGCCAGAACCGGAGGCAAGAAGGTTAAGCAAATGCCCCGCTCACTCTCTTCCTCAGATGCAGAAAACTGTGTTGCCCAGTAGGGTGCTCAAAGATAATAATAGCGCCTTGTACATTTCGAACAGAAAAGACTCTGAAAGTTTTCATCTAAATAAAGGATAGCTTTTTGAGGAGATAAATGTTTAACCAAATTTAGACACTGTGCAATGTGTAGGTACACCAAACATTACACGGCATCCCTTGATATATCCAGTTTTTATACTTTAATGCATCAGTAAAAATAAACAAATTAATATGATAAAAAGGAACGTCTGACAAAATACTGAGAAGACTGGAGGATAAAAAATTCCAGAACATGGCTTCCATCTCTCAAAAGGAAGAAAATATTCTACAGGGAGAAAGGTTATATAAACGAGAATTTTGCTCAAACAGAACTGGTTAAAACATTTCTTATTGTCCCTTAGCCGCACCGCATAGCTGAGGTCAGTTATCAGAATTTCGTCCAACTTAATACCAAAGCACTCAGGTTTGGAGCTTCTTGAGGTCTTGTTTTTCTGATACAGGAACCTGTGTCATAAAGGTTCTATTTTCTATCTTGTCTACATAATGTTATTGGGATTCTAGGAAGGTGAATGTGAAAAGTTTTTTTTCTTTTTTTGCAAATGTTGAATTTATATTTTACTAACAACAGGAGTGACTTCAGTATGAATTCCTCCCCTTATTCTCCCAATGAGATGTATAATTGTGGCTTAGGCTGTGTGCCTTGCAGAGCAGAGAAACAAAGTGAGCCCTTCTGCCACTTGTACGTCTGGCTCATAGAACACAGAAATAATAAACGGGTGTCTTCCAAGCTGCAAAATTTGTGGCAATTTATTAGAGAGAAATGGAAAATTAAGATACATAGTTCTAAAAAACATACATGATTTTGTTATTTCGATTATTAAATTTTCAATCATATGATGGGGAAAAGGTCACATCCAGTCTAGAAAGAAAGGTCAACACATCAACCTCTGAGGTTAATTATGAAAGGATGAAGAAATTACATTAATTTGAATGTTAAACTCTATACTACGGCGTCAACTTAGTAAAACATAAAATTAGTTCATCTAAGAGAAAAAAGTGCATGTATAGATTCAACAATTTATTCAAAATACCGAGATTGATTTTAAGACTCCATGTCAAAAATAGCAATTTCAGGAATTGAAGGAGAGATTGCAGTTTAGCCTATTAACTTACACACACACACACACACACACACACACACACACACACTTTCTTTCTCTCGCTTTCTCTCTCTCTCTCTCTCACTCTCTCTCTCTCTCTCTCTCTATATATATATATATATATATACATATATATATATATATAATTTAGAATAAGAGATAGATAAATTCCAAACATTTTGAAAACTCACAGAAGCACAAAAAGGAGTTCTCTTAGCAGAGTCTGAGTTCACAGAGCAATCCGAGTACCTAACAAACTTTTATTCTGTTAATATCCCCGAGCAATGTAGCTTGTGGATATCTTTTGTATTTATTAGACTCTGTACACAATTCTCAGATCAACATTTAATATTTTGTTGTCCCATGCAGATCATTTAAAAAATTAAGCACATATTATCTCATCTACCTTCTGTACTTGTATTATACTTGTTTTTCAGTATTTTTCTTCTGGATCTTTCCTAGCTTCATTGAAAAACCTGAACATGACTTAGCTATTTCAACAATGATAGTTTTATCAGGATGTGAATGTGCGTGGCCATAAATTCTCTTGAAGATGATTTCCTATCTTTTGTGGATCTTAACAAAAATTCTACACATTAAAAACTGAAACGTGTAGTTTAAAGGTAGAGTTTAATTTTTTAAACAAATTTGATGTTAGAACTAGAGTAAATTTCATATAGAGTAAATTTCCCTGGGGTTAAAAAGCAAAAATCGACATTAGTGTTTTGAGACATGAACGTCCAGGGGTTTAATTAAAGACAGCAGATTTCTTTCATAACCTTTTGTCAAAAAGACTCATTTTACTTCCTTTGACACCCCTGGATGCATTTCAATTAACTACCACCTACAAATACTAAGAACTCATTGTGAGGTTAATGGAGACACACCTCCTTGTAACTTCCCTTACTATTTTCTTAGAAAACTTTCTATAACATTTAAAACCTAATTATCTAAATAAATAATTTTATATGCCTAAAACCATTCAATGTTTAACTGTGCTACTTTGGGGCTTTAAGATATTCATTTAGCATTGTATATTATTCTAAGACAGAATACTAGTTGAACTATAGCTGTTTCGTATTGTTAACAATGTGACACAGATTTTTAGTTATTTTTAAATATGGGCCTGTCTCAAAACTGTAAAATATCCCATGAAGATAAAATGATAGTACATTTTAACCAGTATATCATTTCTGTGAAGAATGACATATATAATAGTAACAATTTCACAGGACTTTATATTTAAAATATTAATAAGTTGAGACATGTGTGAGGTAATTTTTGAGTTTCTTTTTCTTTTTCTTGTTCTGTAATAACTTCTCATGGGTAAAAATTTAAAATTTTGCTGTTGTCTAATGTATTTGCTTTATTGTAGCTGATTTTCATAAATCCTTGTTTTTGTGTCTCTATCAAGAAATTTTTGCCTAATTTATAGTCACAATATTCTCAACCTTTGGCCCAAAAGTTTATATTTTTAGATATTTTAAGAGTATGAACAATTAAAATTGGATATTAATTTTTTTTATTTTCATTTTCCTGCCTGGTATTTGTTATTTTTATAATCTGCAGAAATAATAACAAGTATTTTCCATGAACAAAAATTCAGTATAAATTTGGTAGGTAAATATTCTAAATTGTTTGATGACAACAGAGTTTCCATAAACATACAATTACACTTTTTTCAGTGAACAGTATTTTGAAAATTATTTAAATAATAAATTGAAATCTTGGGTGATAAAACATGGTAGGTGACTATGACTCACAGGGCTTCAAAGTAATATAATACTTTCCAGAGATCACTGAAAAATGACTTTGAACAATAAATAGAAAAAATGTTGTAGATGAGAAATGGTGCAGTGTCTTTGAGAAAGAATACTCTAATTTTCTTTATAGTAATGGAGTTTATCAAGGAAGTACCCTGTAGCTACTTTATTGTCTAAGATTATCAGTCCATATACTAATGTTTGGAAGATAAAATACTGTATTTTACAAAAAAAATCCTTCAAGCTAGATGCCTAACAAAATTAACATTATATTACAGCCTCTTAGTCTTACTATTATTGTGATTTTCTATTTTCTTTCACGATTCACAAAGTACTGAAACTGGATGAATGAAATAGGGTGGGTAGTTTCCGAAATTATTTGAAAGCAAAGAATTGAAGTACCTCCTACTTTGATCATTCTTTGACTAAATTAACTTGAGAAATCTCATTAAACTTTGCGTATTTTAATTAATGCATAGAAAAATATTTTTAGTTGTCTGCATGTGTTATCACGTTTAATGCTTGATTTTGATGTTAGGCATACAAACTGCAACAAATAAATGTTAGCTTCTTTTTATCTTCTTTAGCATTAGCTGAAGTAAAAAGTGACAAAGGAAATGCTCCTGTTTATAGATATAAATGCCTTAGCATTGCATGAGCTGGTGAAAATAAAAAAAAAACAATATTTGTTTTATTAAGTGTTTGGAATATAGCATCTATTATCACTAATCTTCCATTTTCATAATAGTTTATTAAATGTAATAGATAGATGATGTATACCACTCAGGATTGGTATGCTGAATCCTTAGCCCTTAAATATGATAGTATTAAGAGGCAGGGTGATTGAAGAATAATCAGCCATGAAGGTATAGCCCTCACAAAGAGATTGTGAATATTATAAGTAAAATCCTCAAGAGATCTGTCTCTATCTTTTTGCCATGTGTAGGTGGAAAGAGAAAGCAGTAGTGGATAATGCAAAATTAAAGTATAAAGAAAGACTCATAGTAGAGCATATTCTAAGTACTTAGTAAAGTTAGTGATTATATCTGAATATAAAATTTTAATTTGTGTAATATTAGTAATAGTATTTAAAATGGAATATATCTGCATTTATATTACATTAAACTAATCAATTTTTCCATTACTATTTTGTTCATTTTGAAAGGATACCTGGCTAGCAATAACAACATTTCCCTTAATAACAAAAATAGTTTCTGCTTTTCTTTTCTCTTTTTTGAAATATCAAACCTATTCACATGAAGTCTACAATACATCTATTCAATATCTATTCAACTAGATTCATGTATTCAAAATTTGGATTTTTCAAGTTATTGAATATAATTGAAATTGTTAAAATCATAACAATATCTTTCATTATCTATGGAGAAGAGAATTGAAAAAATCCTGAACCTTAATTTCCAAGAAGAAATCAATTTGTAACTACTAAATCCTGAATTTCACACCAATTTATGCTTTCTGTGCTGTTCTATTGCATTTAAGATATTTCTTAAGGGAACCTAAACTATTTTAATAAATTTCCTTCTTGATTTGCCATAAATACAATTGGACAAAATTCTAACTGAATCATTTGACTTTTCTACTTTTATAAATCCAGTGTCTTCCTCTTCTCTCCTTTATTACTTCCTCCCAACCCCACACCTCACCCCTCCAACAGAAACTCCAGGTTAATAGAACTAAGTTTTATACACTCCTTAAAAAGTACAAATGAAAATGTTTTCTCTGTCCTTAGCTAATAGTCAGAGATATAACAGACACAAACAGTGAACATATGTTTTAAACTGAAAGGATTGAGATGAAACTTGGCAAAGTTTGAAAGGACAAATTTTAGGTAGAAATGGTACACTGACTTAAGATTCTACATTGATGAAATTTCTGTCTTTCACTGATTTATTGTGAGAGCGTGACAACATTTGTAAAAGAGGATGTCGGATTCCTTGCTGAGCTGCTGAGTACTCTAAGAAAAGTAACATTTCAAACTGCCAAATAAAGGCATCTTCAGTTGGGCATTAAAGCAATTGTCCAATACATGTTTAAAGATTAAAATCCACCAGCTTCATTTTCTTCTCTTGCAACTAGAGTTGTCATGAGGATTTTATATTATTTTTTAACTGATGATATTTCCATTTGGTTGGGGGATAAAACATAGATTATTCTTGGTCAGTAGGATAAGAGAAGTAGGCTTTAGCCAAGCAAACTATCATTTCAGCTTCAGATTTTCAAGACAGCTAATGCATCCTACAAGAATAATGTCCTCAACAGAGCTCCTCTATTCATGTGCCAATAGATCTTAAGATGAAAAAGACATATCCATTCAAAATATGTTATGAATAATTATGGAATCAGAATGAAAAACTAAACTGTCTATCTCCAGAGACATTGTGCCTAATCCAGGTGTCCCAAATTCAGGGGTCAATGACTGACTCAGTGACATATTTTTGGTCTCTTTAACACATACTGTTCAGTTTTATCCTATTCATTCACAAACAGTTTGGCATAAAAGAATTTAAAAATTGATTTCAATGGGAGATTATTTTCAGAATAGAAACTATTGTAAGTATAACTCTTAAAGATACACTTGGAACTTTATATTATTGAAGTAAGCATAGAATTTGTGTTACTAAAATTGGCTGAATAAGGAAACGCTATAAAGTAAGACTTACGAGAAATGTAATGAGAGGGGGACATAATGTTAGACTCAGTGATAACATCACTGGATTTAAAAGAATAAAAAAAATTTAAACATTTGTATAAATATTTTTGTGTTTTCTTAAGTGTCAGACTTTGTTAACCTTGCAAATAAGCATTGACACATTCTGTTGAAAACTTAAATAGAAAATACATTAAATTTGATGAAACAATCATTTTAAACTCAATGAAAGGAAAATTATAAAAGTCATTCTTAGAAACAATAGTGTAAGCTATATTAGTAATAGAAAAAAGTTACTTTTTAATTAGAAAGTCAGATGTTCAACTAATGAAAAGAAATTAGATCCTTCTTAGGGTATGCATTTCATTTAAACCACGTTTATGTAGTCAATTTTTGCAAAGTATAATAGTTTTTGATGACTTTGGCTATTACCTGTAGATTAGAGCAGCATCCAGCTGAGAAACATTACAGTTATTACTATTGTGCAATACAGAGATTTTTGCAGATTTAATTTGGTAAGTGGTAAGTTTGCAGAAGTAAATATTATCCTAGAGTTAATGTGGTACATGATTTTATGACACTAGTAAGATTTAGACTATAGCTTAATGGTGCCAAAAATAGTCAATAAGCTAATTGCATTAGAATAAAAATTAATTTATAGAGATACTTCACTGAGGCCTGCATGACACTGCTATTGCCATCCCCTTCCCTGCCCTCACTCAATTCTGATTAGTTGCAAGCATGGCTTATTAACTGTGAATCATATTTTATGTTACAAATATATAGTGTTATAGGCTGAATTAAGTTTTGCAAAAATTAATACATTTTAATTAATAATTGTATTAAAATAATAAGATTCATTTAGAACTATGAGAAAACAAATCATTATGATTAAACCAATCTGTGGCATCCTGTTATGAGAATCAAAGCAGAAAAGCAAAATTTATGAATGAATATAGCAAAATTACTAGAGTGTTATTCCATCATTCCCATTAGAGAGAATTTAAGTTAAAAACCTAAGGGTGGGGTTTAACATAGTCATGAAAACTAAAACAATTTAAGGTTATATGCTCATAAACTAATTTAAAATGACACGGTGATTTTTTCTGTATTTTAATTTTTTATTCAAAATTTACAAAAGACAATATACACATAAAACAATAACTATATGAAAATTTCACAATAACTGCAACCAAACATGTAAATACAATATCATAAAAAAGCAAAGAATCATTTTTTACCATTCAGTGGCAATTCTTGTTCTCTCAGTCTTTGGCACTTGGCTTCCAATAATTCCCCCATTTACAAACATCTACTAAGGTGTTCAATCATGGAACTGTTGCATATAGATATATGTATGTAAAGTGTTTGAGACAGGATCATACTCTGTAGTTGAGGCTGCTCTGGAATACAATATATAACCCAGACTGCCCTCAAACTCATGGGAATCCACTTGCCTCAGCCTCCCAGAGCTGGGATTACCAGTGTGCACTACCATACCTGTCTCCTTTATAATCTTTTCATAACCCATGCTTCTCTTTTTACTTTTATTCAATATATCATTCATGTTCATATTTGCCTTGCCATATAATGTGTCAAATAACATGATAAGAATCTTCGCTAAATATTTTGGGCACTGTTAACTTGATATTTCTAACATTTATTGACTTCATTATAAACAAGATTTAAAAATTCAGATTATCCTATTTCTGATAGTACCAATGTTTGCTTCAAGGCAAAGGAGATTTTTCTTTTGATCACACTCTTTCATGTTGTTTTATCTTTCAAATTAAATGAATTATTACCATTTCAGTATCCTGTATAATTTTTATTAATTATAACTTATCATTATGTCTGATATTTAACAGAATACAACTATAAATGGCAACTTACCCTTTTTTCTTTCCAACATTTTCACAAGTTTTCTTACTCTAAAATTCTTTTCTGCTACCTCTAAACACACAAATACAAACATACGTGTATGTGTGTGTGTGTGTGTGTGTGTGTGTATTGTAACTCCCTCGCTGCCACAGCATAATTTTCATCAAGACCATATTGTCTCTTTAGTGGCTGTCCTATTTTATAATTTATAAATTTTGAAAATTTATCATGGAGCTCATGTACTAAAATATGTCCGGTTATTCTTCATTCTTCTAGAACTATTTTTTTTTTCATTTTCAATATATTACTTTGATATATCCTACATTCAGTACCTTCACCATTATCCAAAAAAACCGATTTATGCATTCAAAAGTTCTTATGCTTTTGTTTAGCCAACTTGAAAAGACAGTTGAACATGTCTCTAAGTGATAATTTGATTTTTAAAAATGTCTAATTTCATATTAAAATGCTATTGAAGACTGAGTTTAATTTCTATTCAAGAATGTAATCAACCAAACATCTCAGTAAAAATAAGAATTTATTTATCCTGTATAATGTAGCTAATAATTACTATTACAAAATATATATGGAATTTAAAATGTGCATAAAAATAAATTTACTAAAGCAACTTGAATTCATTTTAGTAAAAGTCAATTTATAATATTTCAATATACGATAATCCTTTGTATTTTTTCATTTTGAAAACTTTAAGGGGACTCTGTGTAGTTATAAAGAGGCAACTCATAAATGATAAAATCAGAATAGAATTCTGCTTCGGGATCATTTGCAACATAGATGTTTCTCAGTTCCTTACCCCTTGGTCATGTAAACTGATTTCAGAAATCAGACTTAGAAATACAAAATACACCACCAGGAAGGATTTATTTGTTTTTCTTAAAATAACGTTTTAATGCCACTTTAAGCCCATGCATAACCATTAATGTTCTTGAGTTTATTCTAAAAACGGCACTTAAATTTTTGCTTATATACCTAGAACTTTCCTTTAAAATAGCTTTTATGTATTGTGAAAAATAATTAAATCAGGGGATATTTCATTAGAAATTCTGCTCATACATGCAGAATCACTGAGCAAAAAGCTTGAAACAGCAATAGCATTAACCTCCACTTCCCTTTCTCCCACTCAACAGAAGTGTTATGATTCTTTCCTGATAAATTGTCCTGTCTGACTAATTTAAAATATTTGGAATTCCTAACTCGTTTTCTTTTCTCTGTTATATCTGTGTAGTTCTGTATCATGAATCATGATTTTTTAAATCCGTCAAAAGGAAAAAAAAACCACAAAAGACAAAAACATTCGTTTTTGTCTATGCACTTTGGTGAAAGAACAGGTGGCTGATAAAAAGCCTACTCCTTGGTGTTAAGGAAAAACCAGCAGTTGAAGGGCAGAGAGCACCCTTTCCTGTGGAGTTTAAATTAAATTCAGATTCGTTTCAGCAGGGCCTTAATAGAAACTCCACGATTGGAATGCCTTAGCTGATGTCTCTGCATGCCTTTGCTGTGCTGAAACCTATTCAGTCATTTTGTACACTTAATAAAATGGTATTAGTGACAACCAACTGCTATATATATTAAGCATATGCTCATTATTTTTGACCTTGTGCTGCAATTGTCAAAATGGAAAATTTTCAGACGTGTCCTTCCCCTGAATTTCGTATTTATTTCCAAGATTTAGTCTTCACTATTTTACTTTTTTTATTCACATCTGTCAATCCTATTGGCCCTTACCCTGCTAAATTTTCACTTCATGGAACAGGTCCTTTTGCCAGTAGTCAAGGAAAGTTCTTCTTCTAAAAGACCTGCCATTAGGGAAAAGATATCCCAGGTTGCTATACTGAAGAGAACTTTTCTTTATTCATTAATCCATTTATTCATTTATTTATTTATTTATTTTGAGACAAGATCCCATGCCATAGTCGTTGGCCATGAACTCACTATGTAGCCCAGGCTGTTCTGAGTCACAGCAATCCTTTTGCCTCAGCCTCTGAAGTGCTGGGATTACATCTGTGCTATTCAGGTCTTACTATACTGGGGAGAATTTATAAAACGTATCTCTTTTAGACACTATACAGAAGAGAATAAAAATAAAGAAGAAATTTTTTAAATATCAGTTCTCTATTTTCTATATTTCCCTTTATTTTTTTCACAATAACTATCTGTTTATTTTGTACCATTGATGGTCATTGAGAGCAGTAAGAATCATCTAAGTATTGGCAGTTAAGTTGTCCAGGATTTGCAACAAACTTGTAAAGCAAAATTTCTCCATGTGCTGTCATTAAGGTGCACAGAATTCAGCAGTGTCTTTTATTCAACTATTTTTTCCTCTGGTACTCTTGTTAATAATCATTATCCAATACCAGTTACAACACAATTTGCTGGCAAAACTTGTTTGCCTGATTACGTCAACCATTTAGTTTGTCAGGTTTAATTTGGAATGTATGACAAGGTCACTTGGTGGACAAATGTCAGAGATGACCAATGCGATTGTTCTGATGTGAAGCTTATGAATAGTTAGAGTACCCTGTCATTATTTATTTGGAAAATTTGGACTAAAAAGTCTATACGGTTTTGGAGGTTCATAAAAAGCTGACCTGGACTTTGTAGAAGAGAAGAGTGATAATGGAACATTTGTTTTCTCTATGTTGCAAAGAACATTTTAAGAATTGATGTGTTTTTCTTGTCAGATTAGTGATCAATTGAATTAACTCAAGTGGCAACTCAGGTGAAATCAAATTTAAAAGAAATTTTTATTTATGCAATAAAGGATTCCAAGAAAAAGTAACAAAAAGCACTAAACCATCTTCTAAATAATTGATCGGTCTAGAATAACAGCTGATATTTATTGAATTTAATTTCATAATTAAGAACATTAAATACTTAGAAGTAATGGGTTTGACTCTAGATGAGGCAATTTGAAAGTACCTTAATAGTCCTTTATGAAAAATTAAATTGCTCCGAATGTAACTTAACTGATAGAAAAAGTGCTGAGGTTTAATCTTGCCATACTCAAAGTGGTAGATAAATACAATACCATATTAACCTATCTAATGCGATATCCTTCCTAACAGCCTGCGGGAAATTATTTCACAACCAAAATGAAAGAAAAATAGCTTCATCGTTCAGATTGTTAAAAAATTTGACTCTTGGGAGCTAAATTTTATTGTGACAATAAGTCACAGTCCTCCAGAATATTCTTGAAAGTTTAGAATACCATATTTTTGACATTGGCTTATTAAATAGCTACCACTTATCTAAATCATATTTTCTATTTTCTGTGGGAATTTTTCTGCTTTGGTTTCTTTAGCTTTTCAAATTATACTTTTTAAGTGAAAAGTCATTGTCTGGTGGGTACTGTGTCATTACCTTTAAGTATATGCTCAAGGTGAGCTAGTGTTTACTGGCTCTTACATAACATATCCCGTTTCCTTAAACCATTACATAAAGATGTCTCATGGTTGAGACAGTGTAATTTCATAAATCAGTTTAAAATCCTCTAAACTGAGATTATATGCACTATATGATTGTTTTTAGAAATCACAACCAGTCAAATCATAGAGAAGCAAAAAGATTTCCTTTCTTTTTTTATTACAATAAATGTTTCACACTTTAGGAAATTTGATGGATCTTTTAATTACTGAAAGTACCTTTATTCATATGAACTGGGGCTTATACATTTTCTCTAATAAGATTCAGTTTTAGAGAGATGTCAGTTCATAATACTACTTATTTGTAAGAGTTTTTATGATGTTTTAGATGGTAAACATTAAAGAGATACTATAGATTATATATGGTTGTGCAAGTAGGCACAAAACTTCCACTCTTGCCATTTTCTAAATTTATTTTTACCAGTTTTTAAAATAGAAAAAAAGACATCAAAATACAAATTTCTGAAGATTAATAGTTTTGAACCTACTGAAAAGAACCAAATTTCTTGTGGTTTTGGTAAAAGATGAATCTGCATGGTTTAAAAGAGCCTAATATGCTCTCTTCGCTTTGGCTTGAGAGAAAATGAGCCATGTTAAGAAAATGATACCTAAGAATACAATATCAAGTTCAACGCCAAAATTAAATAGGTTCGGAGTTCTCAGAAAGCCAGTGAGACACACACACACACACACACACACACACACACACACACACACACACACAAAATGAGCTCGGTCAAGCTATATTTAAAAATTGCTTGATATCGCCCTCCTGTCTAGTCGTCTCGGTGCCCAATATTAGACAACTGATGAATATAGGCTAATTACACAATTTTGGGAATTGGAAAGCACACAAAATTGCTTTCAGTTCTTAACAATGGTTGTTTAATTTGTCGATATGCCTGTAAGGGTAGCTCAACTTGCACAATTAGGTTGGGCGAACAATCAGGGATAAAGCTGAACAAATCAAAAATAACCCAGAAAAAAAGCAATTTTAGGGAATGAAAGTGTCTATGGCATCATGATGACGGGGAAGACGGGATGTCGTATTTACTCGTCCCCTGCTGGGACAGAATTCCCAACACCCACAACCTAAGGGAGGAAAGATTTGTTTAGCTCACATTTTCAGAAGATCTGACACAGTCCTTTCATAGGCACCTGGCAATGGCACAAACATATGGCAATGGCTGTGGAGATTCCCATGACATGGTAAACGTAAGGCCAACTGAGCGCGGAGCTGGTGGGTGTCCAGAAAGTGAGGCAAGCTAGAGATTTCCCAGGAAGCAGCAGTAACAGCAGTATTAATGTTTTTTTTTTTTATTTTTCTTTCTTTATTTAGTTCAACCTGCTTGTTGGGTCCCCCTATTCGGGGTGGGGTTTTTCTTCCTGACTTCCTGACCCTTGACCCAACAACACATACTTGAAAACTCTGCCTCGCCTTCCCATCAGCCTGAATATAAATAATACAAATGTAAAAATATGTATAAACATCGTATACATCTGACGTTCAGATATCTGAGATGGATTTCACTGTGGTACACTGAAGACACTAACACAGCTAGCTGTAGCTCTTCTGACGTTCCACTAGAGAAATAGTTTTATTGTTGTTATTGTTGCTGTTGTTTTATGTGGTTTGTTGGTTTTTCTTTGTTTTGGCCATCATCTCTTGGTCCATGGTTTCTTTCCATTTTTATTACCAGAGATTGACAGGCCAAATCTTTCTTTTACTGTATCACCAATTTCATAGATAGCATTCTTCTTACAAAGATCTGTATAATTACAGTAAATCCAGAATCCTCTCATTGTTTAAAGTGCACTCAACCTGGATTTCAACTGCAGCTTTATTTTTTTATTTTTTGTCATGAAACTTAAAATAGTCAACAGTTCTGGGGGTGTAAGCAGAGACCTATTTGACAAGCTATTACTCTCTTTACTATAAATGTAAATATCTTGAAGCAATTTCTTAGAACATCTCCAAAAACACCAAAAAAATCAACAATCTTTGAGTAGAAGTTCTTATCTGCAGAAATGAGCAGTTTTGCACATAAACATACACACACACACACACAAACACACACACACACAAACACACACACAGAAAAGCAAACATTTATCTTAAAAAGCTATTTTTATCTGCATTGCAGTAGCTATTAGAAGTCTTTTTCAAAATAAGGATAGTGTTAGTTCCATGTCTGGCACAAAATTTAACACTTTTGAGTAAGTTACAAAACAAAAAATGGTTTTCTCACAGTTCTAGAAATCCAGTGTTTGAAATGAATGTACTGTTAGGGTACTGTCCATGTAGTCACTGTAAGATA
Source organism: Ctenodactylus gundi (assembly GCA_004027205.1). Taxonomy (NCBI): domain Eukaryota; kingdom Metazoa; phylum Chordata; class Mammalia; order Rodentia; family Ctenodactylidae; genus Ctenodactylus; species Ctenodactylus gundi. The sequence goes on along the minus strand of PVKB01001664.1, from coordinate 125,405 downwards.
GAGCATCTCTATTGTTTCCACCAGCTTCTAGCAGGGACTGGGATTTTAGGGCAGTAGCCAAGTTGACAACATACCTGACGTCTTTTTCCCATACCCTTCTATATGCAAACACTAACTATGGTATTTAATGACCACACAAAGGATACATAATAATCTTACTGGGTTAAGATTTTTTGGCTTGAAATAAAATAAAATAAGTTACCTGTAAGCTAGTTACACAGTAATACATATTCGGAATGGGGTTGATGCCAAGACAACTGAGTAGAGACAGAAATGAGAGAGAGAGAGAGAGAGAGAGAGAGAGAGAGAGAGAGAGAGAGAGACTAGGGATGAAAATGGTCATGGAAAAGAATTGGGCAGTTTTGAAAAGCCCCATGAGAAGAAGAAAATGATCCACATTATGTATTTGCTAGTGGTTGTGATAATACATAAAACTGAAAATTATGTCCTGCAGAGCAGATTTGTAGAAGGATAGGAAGTGGGAATTATTTTTCTACTTTCAGTTTTGTCCATCTATATTTTTTTTTCAGTCAAAGAGTAGTTAGAGCTATGCTATTTTTCCCCCATGAGAAAACTCACCAGTTCACAAAGAAAACCATTTTACCACTGTACAGTTAAATGAGATAATTTTTCTTACACTGACCTATAACTATTTCTGTGGTTGCTTTTAACAAACTTCTGTCTGATAAATTTAGGAAAGGGACATTAAAGATCTTATATTCTAGTAAAGAGAAGTATCTGGGAGTAACAAATATCAAATCTTAAGGATTAGCAAAATGCATTGTGTAGGTATAAGATGTTTTTGCTACTCTGTGTGTGATATGCATATAAACTACTTTTTTCTTGCCTTGCTGAAGTTCTCTGATTATTACTCCAAAAATAAGGTTAAAGTTTAAGTCAAGGATGGAACAATTGATTCTTATTTTTCTATTAATGTTAAATGTTTAAAGAAACTCGTCTTATAGCCAAGAAATGTTCTATATCAGATTGCTTTTCTGGATTTTATTGCTATCCGTAACTCAAGAGTTTGTGATAGCAGTTTAATGTTGGGTTCTCCTTCAGTTGCAAAATTAATCAAGTTTATTTCAACACCTTTAATTTTTCATCTTTCACTGCCTTTTTATTATTATTCTTCTCTGGATCATAATTTTTGAGAAATAAATTATAACCTCAAGGGAAAGCAAGACTATTTTACAAGTATGCTGCTGAAAATTAAACAAGAAATATTTTGCACACTATTTAGCATCTTCGGTGTATGGCACTACACCTCTGGTTTCCTACAAGCGTATTACTTTTGTGAACCTTAAGTAGTAATAGTAATATAGACAAAAATCAGAACATTTTAAATTGCTAATAGTAATAGACAAACATATTATTTTCATATATATATATATATATATATATATATATATATATATATATACCGATCCTGTAATGGTATTAAACAAAAAGTGTTTTGAACAAAAAAAATGCATAGTACTGAGAATTATATGCAACATATATGATAATAGATGTGGAGAAATGTATACAATAGATGATATTCTGGCACTGAAAAAATTAGTAAAATCAAGAAATGAATGTCAAGGGTAAAAAAAAGTATGAAACATCATCTTGCACAATTAATTACATAACTATTTTGGAATAAACATAATGAAATGTTTCCAAGAATTATTCCATTTAATTCACTATAATTCTGAGTAAAAAAGAAACATATTTGATGAAAATTAATAATATTTAAAATTGTAGATAATAATAGTATTTATTCTGTTTTCATCATTTAAGCCACAGTGTTATATTGATTTATTGCATACATTTTTGAACATATACCTCCATGTTTCCACTTCATTTATGTTCATAATCAGATCTTTGGGTGATATATAGCTGTTGGCGATATAAAGTCATCAAAAATTACTGTATATTCCTATAGTTGTTATGAGAAATAACAATTCCATATTCCTGTAGGACTTAAATTTTATCTTTCTAGATAACATTGCTTTCCTAATGTTGTTATGTTTTTCCAATTTTTATAAATTCAGAGGCCTAAGATTGTATCTAGTTTAGTCACATAGTTTTCCTAATTGCTTCTTCAATTTTTTAATAAAAAAATTCTCCTGGGAAGTTGGAAGTCTACCAGTGAAACTGTCACTGTGAATATTTTGTAAAATTAACCTGGTTATTTCCTTCCACGCTTAATTGATTTAAAGAAAGTTACACAGTTCAATTGTGACAAAAGCTCTTGAAAGGTGAAAATGGAAACATTTTTGTTCTCTTTCCACTCAATTTTAAATTATATATATTATATATTTAGCTATATATAATATATACACAATTCATATATATAATATTTAATTATGTATAATATATACATAATTCATATATATTATATATTTAATTATATATGATATATAATTAATATACTTTTGAATTCCAAATTTTGAAACTTATTTTGGATTGATCAATATGGGAATTAATACAACATTAAAGGATTAAAGAAGTATGAATATTATTGACCAAGTCTTACTGGATTTGTGCAAGAGAACACAAAGGCAAAACAACTTAAAGAATTCAGTATAATAAAAAAGTTTTTAAAAACTATTTCATAAAGAAAGATAAAAAATGAAGGATTATGCATTGAGGATTACCAGTCTGTGCACCAAAGGGGTGTGTGCCTGTACTCCACACTGCACACACACCCAGGAGTTTCAGCTGCAGAATCCCTTCATCTCAGTTCAAGCCAAAGCTGGTCAGATTTTTGGAGCCTGATTTCTTAAAACAAAAAGTGTTTATATGTACTAGATTGAATATATTGTCAAATATAGAACTTTGTATGCTATAAAATACTCCAAACAATTTCAAATTATTTGTATAAGATCAAAGAAAATAAATATGAGGTTGGAATATAAGAAGGGCTGGGATTCCTACACATGAGAAAAGGTATCGTTTATCTAAAATATTTATATAAGAACTTAGGGATAGTAAGAAAATATTGCAAGGTGTTTTTCAGTGGCTTCTATTTTGCTGCTGATGTAGTTAAAAAAAAGAAAAGAAAAGAAAAGAAAAAAGAAAATCAGTTGTAAGTGTAGCAAACAAAGAAGTTCTGAAGGATTAGAAAGATATTGAAGTAGTGATCCCAAGAGTGGGAGATTACATACAGCTAAATCGCATGCAGCAAATCTTAGCCATCACGTGAGATCGGTGACCATTACTAATCATTGATTTAATGTGAATTCTCTCTGCCTTGTCCTGTGTTTATATCGTGCTAATTTCAGTTCCAGGTAGGTAGCTGGAAGTTAACTGGGGTATAACATGATTGCACACATGAACCACAAATTTAAGTCGTGTACAGAGAGAAATTAGATCATGTAGTGTGAGCAACAGTAAAAAGCGTATAGGTTAGGAAGACATTGGCACGAGTAGTGTCAAAAAAGTAGTTGAAGTCAAAAAAGAAAGAATTGTTAATTGGAAAGATGATCAGTGATTGCTAAAGTCCAGTACTGATACAGAAACTCGAGGTGATAGTGGCTAGGAATAGAAAGAATGATCTTGAGGTTAGAAGTGAAGCAGTCACCATAGAAGAGATAACTATTTTAAATTAAGCAAACATTCACAATCAATTTAGAAACTTTTTTTATAGTTCAGTATAAGGTTCAGGCTTTACCTTGGGATGTTAGGCATGGTGTAAATGTTGGAGATCAAGTCTGAAAAAGGCAGAAACATCTGCATATAAGGATACGGGATGGTATATATAAACTAAAATTGGATATTTGTACTATAAATAGAAATAAAACACATAATAAATTTTGTACACTCAAGGCAAAAACATGTTAAACAGATGTGAGTTTAGGGAAAGATGATCTTATTTAATGTGCAGGAATATCTGGTATGCTGTTTTCGCTATTTGTGTTTTCCCAAAGCAGACAGTTGTTTAAATGAAAACAATGCTAGGTAATGGAAAACAATAAATAATACACAAAAGGACCAAAAAATCCAGGTAAAATAAAAATTAACACTATGAGTAATAAAATGAGAAACCCAATTAATGAGATAAATCGCATCCTAGAACAAATGAAGAAAAAAGTAATAAGGAAGGTGTTATTAGAAATAATGAGTAAGTTTGGATAATCAGGAAGAAATAAAACAGGAGTTCATCCATATCAACGAATACAAAGAATTACTTTTTGCATAATATATTTTAAATAGGTTATATTAAATTAAACATTATTTTTGGATGAATGTATAGTGTATTTAGGTAAAATAAATATCTTTACATTGAACTTCAAATAAAAATAATATTTTGGGTATACATTTGTTCCAAATGCAAAATAGAATGAGGTGTTTGTACATAATATTATCTTTTATGAGACTGAAATTTAAATTGAACTAAATACCTGTTATTTTTATTTGCCAAGTATGAGCATCTTTGAAAAAAATGATACAAATTGATTGAAACTTTTATCAGTGAACATCAAATTTGAGAGAGAACATATCTGTGTACTTATAAGATGTCTTTATGTTAAGCAGTAAAATGTTAACTGCAATAAAATGTCTTCATGTAATACTTCTTAGAGTATTCATCGAAAAATGATAAAAGAAGGTGTGGCCCAAAATATCAATCATTAATCAATAAAAATAGAGTTCAAATGTCAGAAAAGGAGAAAACAAAAATGTAGAGAAAAGGAGTGACAGAAAAAAAGAAAACCTAAAAACAGATATTGTAATTCATAAACCTCTCAAATTAATTAAATCCAAGAGCTTGATAGTACCTCTAAGTACTAATGAAGTTTTCTAATTTTAAGATGATTATTACTTATAAGAGTTATCAAGAAATATAATGACAAGCAAACACCAAATAAAAAGAAAAGGAAGAATAAAAACAGTGAGCAAGTTAAAGATATTGTGGGGAAGCAGGACATGCGAGGGAGTTTACAATGTGAAATACTAGCACTGGAAAAGCAGTCCAGTCAAAACATCAGTGATCCCTTATAAATGGGTTGTCACAACTACAGAGCTTTCAATCTGTACTTCCCATAGCTAAATATAATAAATTTTATTTCTTCTGTTTATTGGCAATTTGTACCTTTTATGGGTTATGCATTCAGTTTATTAGCCCTGACAAGTACTTGTAAGGTAACCTGACAAGAGATACTGTGGAACACTTGATGTATTTGTAAACGTAAATATTTTAGGTGGTTTCCATCATGAAGAAAGTAAGAATTTATTGTCGGTTGTAGACAATGGCAACTATTTAGCTGCTTATGAGTTAAAAATGACTTGTAGTTCTTTGATAGTGAATATATAGCCACTTGCAAACATTGAATCTGTTGTGGGAACAAAAAATCTTTGAAAAAACTAAAATAAACATATATAATAACACCCTAAAGCAAAATTTAAGGAAAAATTAAAATTGTGTGGCCAGATCATGATGCAGAAAAGATATAGCTAAACAATCGTTGAGGAAATTGGTTCATTCGTAGGCTTGAATTCTGTAAGATGCTTTGTATCCATTCAGCCAAGTAGAGAATATTTCAAGTTGGAAGCGGTTGAGAACAAGCAAATGAGACAATTACGCAAAAAGTTTGTTGGAAAGAAATGAGACTGTCAGTGATGCTGTGAACAGCACGGCATTTGGAGTAGGTTAGCCAATGTGTAGTTCATAAGAATTGAGGAAACCCAGGGGCCAGGTGCTAAGTGTTATCCTTAAAGGTGAGTTAGGAAGATAGCAGCATTTGGAGTGAAGAGGAAAAATAGAAAATAGGAATAAAGCCTTAATAAATAAAAGGCTGAGAAGCGAATAAAGCCTTATCACTATTAGAAAACAGTGATAAACAAAAGGTTTTGACAATATTAGAAAGCAAAGTTTCCCTTATGATCTCCCTAGTATGAAAGCCAGAAAGTTGCACTAAACCTTTTGTTTATCATCATACGCATTCATTTGCACATATTTTTAATATTACTTCTAAATATCTTGAATTACTTTTTCTGCATTTGTTGTTTGATTTCTTTAATTTCATTCTTCAAATTTAATATTTAAAAACTAGAGAAAGTATACAGGTATTGAATCATTACATGTTATTGTAATATATACAATGTTTGTGTTTTTATATATTAGTTCAATGGTTTAAAGCTCTTATGCTATCCATTTTTCCAAAAATTGTTCAGAGCACATTCATTCCACATAACCTCACTTTTTCAGCATTTTTGCCCATTTTATTGATATGTATTAGTGAAAGATTTAAGGTTTACAATGAAGTTGAGAATTTTATGCACATACATATCTTGTCAAGGTGACAGAGACTTTCCCACTCTCCTTTTGCCCCTCCTCCTACTCACCTCTACCTCCCTCCCCACCCTACCCCCCTGGTTCACTTTGTTTTTCCTTTTAAGTTCCATAGGAGTTGTGATCTGGGTTTCTGATATCAGAGAGACCATTCAATGTTTCACCTTCTGCTTCTGACTCACTTCACTAAGTATGATGTTTCTTCCATTTGCACGCAAAAGCCTACATGCTGTTTGACTTTATAGTTACATAGTATTCCATTGTGTATAAATACCACAGCATTTTTTAAAATCTTGCTTAACCTACATTCTTCCATAAATCTTCAGAATTGGACAGGAAATGTTGCAAGCTCCATCATCACTCTATCAGATCCTTCACAATGTGGTCTCTACTTTCCATTTTCAACTTTCTCTGTTGCAACTCCTTGCTTGATATGTTAAGATTCAGTAATAAAAAATGCATTATTCTTCAACAAACCTTTTAGCACTATTTTCTAACACATTTATCAATTATTGTATCTAACATACAGAAAAATAATTATTTTATATTAACGATTACATCTTAAAAGGAGATTTATATGATTAGGGTATTTATATGATTAGGATGGTGCCTATGGCAGAATCACATACACAAAACAATGATTTGATCGGACTGAATTTACTTTAATTATTGTCACTGATACAGATATGAACTCATCTGTGCGAAAGGAGAAGGAAGATACTGTTGCTGTACTCAGAACTGAGGTAGCCTTGAGATAGTAGAGATATTTTCATGGTGAAAACGCTCTTACACTATACCATTAAAAAGATGGGATTCTCAAGAATAAAACTGATCTCAATAAACATATGAAGGTAAACTAGCATATTAGCAGAAATTGTATACAGTCTATATTGGCAGAACGCAAAACATAGAATGTTTAGAGACATATAGTAGTAGATGAAGCTAAGAAATTTATTAATGAAAGCAAGAAATAGAATCATAATTTATAGAGTTTGTGCATGAAGTTTAATACTATTTTGGATACACAAAAGAAAATTTCCAGGGAAGTCAAACTTCATGATTCCGAATCAGAGAAGTGGTATTCACACATTTATGGCTGTTCTTAAGTAAAGTCACCCAAGAAAAATGCATCAATTTGTCATTATATTTATAACCAAAGGTGACTTAGTCTGGGTTCAGGACCCGACAGCCCTTATATCTAATGTTAGGAAAACTTCTTTGATACTTTTGACTAAACATTCAGTCTTTTGTTCCCTTATGTGGTTGATCAGATTGAGTTTTAGCAATTGTAACCTACCAATGAACTCTGGCATTTAAGTTAACAGGTAGAAATGAAGATATAGCTTGTTCTCTGAATGGTTGTTAGTAGTAAGTCAGCTGTGTTTTATCAGTCATGAAGCATCTCAGACTGAGACTAAACAACAACAAAAAAACTGGCACAGTGGTGGAGGTGGGTTGGGTTTTGTTGCCTTCAAAGAGCAATGAGAAGGTGTCTTTCATTCTGAAAAGCCAGAGCTTAACACAGGAGTACCCAAAAAGTTTGAAAAATTTTACATGATAATTCCTTCTTGTAAGAGGAATGTTTTTCAATGTTTAATCCCCTTACCTGAGACCCCCTGAGAAAACAAAAATTAAATTGTACAATTTTATAAAATCAAATTTAAAAACAATTTTTGTCAAAATGCTTTCTTCTTGAAAGATTTGAATCTGGTATGTTAATATCTCCTTGAGATGCCTGCTTAAACCTAGGTTTTCCTTAAGAATTATATAACACAATTTTAGCTACATATATTTATGTAAATTTCTACACATATTTCAGTTTTAAATTTTCTAATATAATAAACACATTCTGCAGATAAAATTTATTTAGCTAAACTATAATAATCACTATAGGTAAAAAGTAGTTTATGATGTTGTACACCTATCTCAGTAGAAAATAGTTTTTTTTTCTTTGAGTTTTTTCAAATAATCTTTTCTTTCTAAAGTGGCATCCTGATTTTTTTATTTTGTGCTATGCTCTAGCATAATGGAGAAATAAGTCATTGTCAAGAGAATATTATCTACATAAGATAAAAGAAACCTAATACACACATCACATCATTTTAATTATTGAGTGAGACATGCTACCTGAATTACATTTGAATATCTTAAGCTAATAGTGATACTCTTTCTCTATAAAATGGTCTACAAACATGTCTTAGTTACTTTTTCATTGCTGCGACTCAATACCCGACACCCACAAACTTAGGAAAGGAAAGGTTTATTTTAGCTCACAGTCTCGAAGGTCACAGTCCATTCAGGGGTGGCCGGCAACAATTGAAGTACATGGCAGAGAGAGAGGTGGAGGCAGCTTCTCCGGACATCACAAACAGGAAGACTAGCTGAGGCTAGTTGAGACTAGCCCCAGCCCTCCAGGAAGGCAGGTGCAGCTTATGTATCCTTTCAGGTCTCCGCCCAGTAACCAGTCCCTCCTGCATCCAGGTGTGGCCACTACACACCATTAATCCTAACTTACCTGTAATCCACCCCTCCGGACCGGACCCCAATCCACCAACATCACATGGTTCCATAGACAATTCATAACATTAAGATACATGAGACTTTTGGGGACACTCCAGATCCTAACCACAACAAAACATAAGAATTATATCCATGACGATATAATTGTGTTGAAATACACACAAATGGTCAAGCAATTACTATTTGGAATTTTCAGCAAAACTATAATAATTAATTAAATAATATATATTCTTTCAAGAGAATTTTACTAGATTTTGCTTGAGGAAATTTTCTTATTGCTGACTACTGATAAGAATAGAAATATAATAACTACTGATAACAATTAAAACAATAAATTTATTCATAGAGCTGTACCATAAAATGAAATCATCTCTGTGATTGAAAATTCAAAGGATTCTGCAAGGCAGAAAGTATACTCTGCTGAGATCTCACCTTTGAAAGTCTGGAGGTTTTGCAGAGTTTTCAAAATCAAATGTCATATGTGTCGGTGGTTTGGAGGAGAACACCTGAATTCAGAAACTAAATAAGGACCCCCGATCTACACACATCTTAAAAGGGGCCGATGTTAATTGATTTTAGTGCAATGATTTATATGAAGATATGAAGCTGCATCTGAGAAGGGATGTCACAAAATATTAAAACGTGGATTTGTCTGATTCACTGGTTTATTCATTGAATCTCATGTATGTTCCATAGTCTTGTCTCCAGAAGAAAGAAAAAAATATATAGAATCTTTAAACTTACAAATCAGTCACGGTGGTATATTCCTATGATTCCAGCACTGTCGGAGGCTGAGGCAGGAGGATTACCAGCTTGAGACCTGCCTTAGCAGCTTGGTGAAACATAACTCAAAGTACATTTTCAAATAGGCCTGAGGATATAACCGAGGACTGAAAAAATATATAGAAAAAACATGATTTCACAGATAACATTAAGAAGTAAACACAGAACAAGTAGTCTGTAAAGGGTAGTGCAAAGGCACAGGTCAAATAGAAAGGGGGAAGAGGGTGTTCTATTCATGAGCAAGTAGAGGGCCAAAATTCATTAAAGTTTTTGAGAAGCATATGAAAATATCTACTACCCAAAATAGAAACACACTTGTGAAAAAATCAGCTAAGTTAATAATTTTTTCCTCCCATTTTATTGATGTGTATAAGTGCAAAATTTAAGGTTTACAATGAAGTTGAGTGTTTTGTGCACCTAAGTGTCTTACCAAGGCGACACGGACTTTCTCACTCTCCTTTTGACCCTCCCCCTACCACCCGTTCATACCTCCCCGCCCTATCCCCATGGTTCACTTTGTTTTTCATTTTAAGTTTCATGAGATGGTTGTGGTCTGAGTTTCTCATATCAGAGAGACCTTTCAATGTTTCACATTCTGCTTCTGACTCACTTCACTAAGCATGAGGTTCTCAAGTTTCTTCCATTTGCCTACAAAAGCCTCCATCCTGTTGGACTTTATAGATGCATAGTATTCAATTGTGTATAAATACCACAGTTTGTGTATCCATTGGTCTGTTGATGGGTATTTTGGTGACTTCTGTATTTTAGCTATTGTTAGTTGTGCTGCTATGAACATGGGAATAAATATATCTCTATTATGTGTTGTTTTAACCTCTTTTGGAAATATTCCCAGGAGGGGTGTCGCTGGATCAAAGGGGATATTTATTTCCAGTCTTTTGAGAAATCTCCATACTGCTTTTCAGAGTGGTTGTAAGAATTTACACTCCCACCAGCAGTGCAGGAGGGTTCCTTTCTCCTCACAGCCTCACCAGCACTGATTACTATTTGACTTGTTGATATAGACCATTCTCTCTGGAGTTAGATGCTGTCTTAGTGTTGTTTTAATTTGCATTTCTCTTGTGGCTAGGGATGTTGAACATCTTTTCATGTATCTATTGGCCATTTGAACTTCTTCATGAGTGAACTGCCTCTACGACTTAACCCAAAGGGCAGTAGAAGAAATTATAAAGATCAGATCTGAAATAATTGAGATTGAAAATAAAAAGACAATAAAAATGATTAATGAGTCAAAGAGCTGGTTCTTCAAAAGAATTATCAAAATTGACAAATCTCTTGCCAACCTCACCAAGAAAAGGAAAGAAAAGTCACAGATTAATGCACTTAGAAATGAAAATGGTGAAATTAGAACAGACTCTGCAGAAATTCAGAATATTATTAAAAAACTACTTCGAACACCTATATTCTAACAAATTTGAGTATCAGGAAGAAATGGACAGCTTCTTAGATACATATAAAATACCAAAATTAATTGAGGAAGACATAAATATCTTGAACAACCCCATCACACACGCAGAAATTGAAGCAGTAATAAAAACTAAGTGTATAAATTAAAAATAATATCTTGACAAATTACAATTAGGCTTCTAAAAGAAGAAAGAAAAAATTACCTAAAACAAACCAAAACCAATTCAAACAACTAAAACATGTATAAATGTTAAAGAACAATAATAGGCAGAAATTCATGAAGCAGTGAATATTAAAATCTCCAATTACTTATTATGAAAATTAAAAACACTCACTAAAACCACAAGTATTACACCTCTATCCTGCAGGTGAATATGTGCATAAAAGAATGAAGTGTCAGAAATGTGTGTCCCTCCTTTTTTTTTTTTTTTTTGGTCCAAAGCGATTTTTTTTTAATTGTCTGTCTGTGGGTGTTTGTTACAAACACTGCAGAAATAGTATTAAAGAAGATTCGGATTTGAAACTACTATGTCAATAGCAATAGCTTCTCTTCCTTAAAGAAAGACAAATGAGAAGCATCTTTCTCAAAATGATATGATTAATGTATGTGAGTAGGACCTCCAGGTTGATTTCTTTTATTATATGATTCTCTTCCTATTTCTGCACCCTTGAGCTTAGTTCTTGTGATGTACCTTCATGCTTATCAACTTCATTTGCTTGACAGAAGCCCAGGAGACCAGCAGAGTGCCCTTTTGAGCCTGTCTGGAAGGGTCGTGGTGTGTGGCCTGGGGCCTATAACCCTGTCTAGCCCCATTCTCTGGGATGTTTAATCCTCCAGCTCTGCTTCCTAAGATTCCATGACCTGAACACATTTCCTTGGCAGGGCCGGGCTGCCGTAATGCTTAGGCACTAGTTGACAGGGCAATGAACTCTTTTAAGTCATGAGCCAAAATGATTTTTTTTCCTCTTTTAAGTTCAAGTGTTTTTCCAGAGACTAGAAAAATACTCTCATAAATATTGATAATATAAATTAACTGAAGAACACATATTATTGACATTTTTGGAAATTACATCTTTTTTGAGTACAATATCTATGCAAATGTTCTTCAGCCAAAGAATGCTTTGCTAATAAAATAGTCAAGAAAAGGAAAAGTTTAATATAGTGTATATGTGTTATTGGGTGTAATCATAAAATTTCATTATTTGTAATGAGTTTTCATGTAACTATATATGGACTGGTATATACATATGATTATTAATTTTATGTATCAATACAAACACATACATATAACAAAGGAAGGGACTGAGACAGTGAGTTAGTTGTGACTAAGAAAACAATTTTTTTTTCCAATCATCAGTCTGGAACGATTGACTTAAGTCACCTACAGAATAAGAAGAAACCTGCTTTTTCTTCAAGATCAGCCTACAATTTTTAAGTATCAGAACAATCTCTTCCTTGAGTGATACTTCTCTCTTTTTCTATAAAATATAATAGATTTATATGGAAAAAAATAGCCTCGACACAAGCCTTTAATATAACTCTATACTCATTTATGACATTAAACAATCAGACTCTTAGTAAATTGTGAAGCAAAATAAATTTCATTAACATACCTAAGGCCTAGTACTCCATAAAATAAACATTACTAATAGGAATCTGATGGAATGATTTGCACATAAATATATTTAAATATAAAGGATATATTTCATATTTTACTACTACCATATCATGTCAAGAAGGCATTAAAGTAACAAAAACTTAAAGATTTACATGTAAAAAATGGAGAAAAAATATAAATTTGAATAAGACCAAGAAGCTAGCAAGTGAACCAAATTCAGGTTCACATAAAGTATATTACTAAATGAAAATAAGCAATTAATAAATTATGATAAATAGATAAATATATCTAAACATGCATATTATCTTTATGGACATATTTGAAATATTTAAGTATTATAGTAAAACCTTAAATTTATACATTAAAATGAAGATGTCTTCTTATTTGTAAAGTCAACAGAATACTTATACAAATCACAGACTTTTGTTTCTTTTTAATGGAATGTAAAAATGGATGACAATAAAGTGGACAAAACAGTTTTGCATAATATAATATTTAAATGTTCTCACCAGATTATAATATACGCCATAGTACTTGGTAATTAAAACAATACTTTTGTAGAAAACATTACAGCCAAAGGTTCTGAGAAGCAAATTCCTACCCTCTGGAGACTTTGTACATGACACAAGTGACTTTATAAATCAGTGAGGTGAAATCATTTCATCCAGAAAAATGATTCTGAAACAATAGATTCTATGGCTTTTCAAAGATGTTGAGCTGCTAGCCTCCTTTTACGGTTATAATTAGTTTTTTTAGAAAAAATATTTCATGAACAACTTTCTAAACCTGACGATAGATTTAATACATTTACAATTAAAGACATGAGAGTCATGTTCTCTGGAACATCTAAATTCTATATTTACTACCCAAATCCTTGCAAAACTCTTCAGGTACATGTACTTTTCGGATAGATGGATTACAAGTTGCCAATGATCTAATCTTCAGATGATAAGACCACAGCACATCACTGCATTTTGGATTAGTAGTTGTTGCATTTACACTCTCAAACAAAAGCACTGAAACTATTATACTCAGAAACACTATGTACAATGAATTTTTTGAGAGGAATTTCCTGCAGCCAGGCAAGTACAATTGTTTGCACTACTTAGCACAAGTGTGGATACAAATAACAAATAGTTCTATGCCTTTCCATAAATTTCTTTCTTTTTAAAACTAAATTTGCACAGAAAAACGTAAGAATGTCTACACATCTTTTGAGAGTGAAAAGTTACAAAGGGATAGGAGAAGGCCACATTTTGAGTTTAAGATTGGAATTGCTCTATGCAGGTCAGCAGCAATTGTGCCATCTGAAAGCTTTGATTCCCTGCAGCTAGACACTTTTAAAAAGCTGCTCATCCCTTACGGTAAACTTAGCATTTCTGCTGTTCTGGCAACTATGCTCTTGCTGCACAGGCTGCCTCTGGCTATTAAGTTATTCTCGTCAGATTACCTCCTCCCCCAGACAGACTGGAGCCCATAGAGTGAGTCTCTGGCTGGTGGCTGGTGCAGTGTCTAGGGAGCCAAGCTGAAGTCAGAGAGCATTGGGCAGGGAGCATCTTTGTTTCAGAGAGCCAATATTACCCTGGACTCTACTAACCCAGTTTTTTATGGATATTCAGAAAGAGAAAAGGATGCACACAGAGAGACAGAGAGACACAGAAAGAGAGTGGACAACAGGACAATACAGAACAGTTTTAACGTTTAATTATCAATGACAGGAATTAAGATTGAAGAACAAATGTGAAAGCAGCAGTGGTTACATCAAGATAGATTGTAGAACAAAACAGAAATATGAAAAGGACAGGTTTAGATTCTTGTCATGGGTACGTACAGCCTCAAGCATGAGGAACAAGGAAAGTGTGTAAATTACATGCATATGCTGGGTAATTCATACTTCAAGACACTTAACAGAAATTTTAATAATACTTTTATCTTGGTGAGAAAGAAGTCATTCTATAAGCAGGTACACATACATACATAGAGATGTGTTCATATACATTTGAAACAATTACAAATAACAAAATAAGAATTTTGCAATTATACCCGCAAAATCTTTTATTGAAAAAGTAGGCTCCTTACGCATTTGTATGAGTGCGTGTTTTTCAGTTGTTAGCAAACTGCTATGATCAAATTTAAAAAGGCAATGACAAAAATCCACAATAAGCAGGAGACTTAAGATGCTTACAAGATTGCATTCTCTATCTAAGGAAATTGAATAAGCTCATTTGATTAAAACACTTAGTTGATTAAAGACTGAACTGTACAGAATTTTTAAAATCTTAAAACACAGTATTTTATTTTAATTGACTTGTTTTCTGTGTTACTAAGGATTTTTAATTTCAAGCATTCGATATAATGGCTTATTTAAATTAGGAGTTTAGTAAAAGAAATCTCAAATGTTCACACAAATTTTAGTAGTGTTCAGGAATCAAATTGGAGGCTATGTAGCCAAATGTAATGTCAAAATGATATCACGTAAACACTAAATAAGGACTTCTCAAATTCCCTTTAGTGCAGATGCTGTAAAGCGTGTCTCGATTCACATTAATTCTGCATACTGAGAGAGGTGCAGAAACCTCTGCTAGTACCACCATCCATCTGTGGGTGTAGCTGACACCCTTGATGTGGCCTCAGGAGGATAGATTCCTCAGAAGGGTGCCTGTTTTGTTCCATTTTGTGTTGTTTTGTTTTGTTCTGTTTGTTTTGTTTCCAATTACAAGAGGAGCAAGTGCCTGATGAGGCCCACAAGATAGGAGAGCATCTTGGCTGCTGGTGTGCTGGTGTGCCTGAGGGAGCAAAAGCTATGCTGTTTAGTCTTCAAGAGCAGGACTCTGCCTTTTTCCTAGTGTTGTAATTCATGGTCAATGATCCTATAGCGCCTCATTCCCACTCTTGGATATGATTTAGGATATAGTTTGATTGTAGGATGGTATCACTGATACTCAGTATTACTTATTCTTGTAAGATCTTGCTATACTAAAAATTTTCGGAGAAACTTCCACTCAAAGTGTTTACTCTCTACTTTCTATCTTCTTCATTGATACTTTATACACACAGACACACGCACACACACACACACTCTCACACACACATACACACATACACATATATAGCTACTTAGGACTCTTTCAATACATAACTCAAAGATTCAGAATACATTTATGTTATTTTTAAAAACCATGTGATTATATTCCATTGAAATCAAACACAAAACTGTTTTGATAGGACACGTTTACAACCCATAGTCAAGAAATCCATCTAAAATATTATTCCATGACATGGTGGCTATGATAGTTCATGGTGATATAAGTATTCATTTTAATTTATAATAAAAAGTGAAAATAAGTTAAATTTTTACATAAGTCATCTCTTCCTATTTTTTTGAGTTTCATTACTAATATTTTTGGTGTGACGGTATTAGTAAATATTAGTATTCCTCTCAAGAGTCCTAAGTCACAACTGGATGACAGGTATGAAATATTACTATAAATTCTTCACTGAAACATTTAGTACATACAAATGGTAGGGTTAAAAGGGTGCCTATGACTTGGGATTACCAGAAATATATAAGCCAAATACTGACCCAATAATAACTTTTTTCAATATTTAGCTAATTGGACATTCTAAGCCGATTATGCAATACATATCAACAATGGCCAAACAAGTTTAAAATACATTCTGGTTGTAAAAATTGGAATATATTATGAACAAATTCCAGGAATATGGTTTAAATATTAATGCAATGTTTAAATATGCAGTCAATGATTCTTTATTTTTATATATTATATAGATTTTGGTCTGGAAGAAAGTTCTTTGCATAAGCTCAGATAAGGGTGACCCTTATATGGGACTTGTGTAAGATAAGAATCTATGTATCACAAAGAAATAATTGAAATTGAAGTACTGAAGAAAATATTGATGTTGTTTGAAATTTTTGCTCAGTTCAAGGTCATATACTGAAACCATCATCCTGCAGGATGAATATCATCAGGTCCCTGGAAGACTGAAAAACGGCATCTACAAACCAGAACTGATATTCTAATGCATACAGCTTTGGGGGATTTACTGATTATGGGGCTGAAATTAGACACTGCTTGTGGACATAGAGGATTAGAAATACTCCAGGGACAGAGAAGACACATTGGGTATTCAATTCTTTTTTTCCCCCTCAATTTACAAGAATGAAATAGATTCCTGTAAAAGTTAAAAAGAGACAAAATATCACTCTTCACCGAAGTTTATTGTCCACATTCTTGCTTCCTTTTATGAACGAGAGTTTAGAAGGAGTTCAAAGCCACTTACACAGAGTGGCAGAGAAGAACTTCATCCTTTTTATAAGGCATTCTATTCTGAAAAGTGGGGGATAGAACCCCAAAAAGAGTGAAGAAATATGCCAATTCTTAGTCATGGGGAACTCTGAATATTAGAACTGTAAATTGAATTTATAAAAAATATTTAGTAAGTTTATTATTGCATTTTTGAAAATGCAATCTAAGATATTCAATGTAATCTTTTATGATTATAAATCCATACCATATTTTGTATTTTAATATTGATAAACATTTTTGAAGAAATTAGAAATGTGTTATGTACAAATTTTAATTTACTTTATGTTCACGTTGTGGGTTTTAAAACACTTGTATTTTAGTTTTGGATCATCTAGTTTATGTTAATAGCAATACTAATTAAATAAATGTAAAAACTGAAAATGTTAATGTAGTATTTTATAAATACTGTATAAGCAAGATTACTTTAATATTTCACTTCATTTTGATAAACACCACTCCAGACTATAATGAAATCAAACTATTTCTGATCCAAAGCCCCTGAGCTCTTTTTTATTGGTACAATTTAGATCTGAAATGTTACTCCAAAAGCTTCAGGTTTTGGAAGGTCACTAAATAATGGAGTAAATCCACTGACTATTTCAAGTTCTCTGAGGCGCTGGGGCCTGATTACAGAGATGAGTCACTGGGCCATAGCATGGGGGCTTGTATTCCTGCCAGTGGCTTCTTCAGACTCCCTGCTTTCTGTTTTGCTGTTCCATCAAGAGATTTTCTGGAGCTGGGCCCCTTCCAGGCCTTGTCATCATTGCCCACCAATCACGAATGGACTGAGACCTCTGAACTGTTAAATAAAACTTTTCTCCTTTAAGTTTGGGTATTGTACTGTACTCCCATAATGAAAAAATGACTGAGACACTCACTTTGGTCATTATAGAATCCAGATCCAAATTGCCTAAACACACACACACACACACACACACACACACACACACGTGCGCGCGTGTGTGTGTGTGCGTGTGTGTGTGTGAGACCGACAGTGATTTGATTATCTCCACTCTAACTCAAACTCAACTCATTAAAACTTTGCGGCTTTTTGTTACAGTGGAGTTAAACTTGAAAGTTTGATAATTTTTTTCTATTGCAGTAGCATTGAGTAAGGAGCTTGTTCCTTGTCTAATTTTGCACAGCATAATTTGGCTTTGATACACTTTTCAATCCATACATGAAGCGAAGTAATTAAAAATAATTGTCTTTGATAAACTGTTGTCTTACCATATTACAACTATTTGGTCCTAATTAAGGTGTATTTACCAAAGTTGAAGCTACACTTTATTTCATAAGGCCCAACGTGATCTTTATGTCTACATATGGAAATTTATGAAGGCCTACTGGATCCTACAAATAGTTAAGTGCAGTTGAGTCCTAGGGCTACATGTAAACCCATAGATTTCCTGATAGCAATGACCACTGGAAAGAACATATCTAGAAGAATAACTTCAGAAATATGGGCTAGTTCAGTCAGAACAAATTGTTATATAAAGCAGATATAGGAAATTCTACCTAGTATTATTGATTAAATTATGACTTATTACACAACAGCTGAGGACAGTTGTATGGATTCACCACTTCTAAGGACAGCTAATGTGCATACACAGAAAATGTGCAAAAGGTAGGCAGCTTTGTTTTGTAGCAGCACATGGTTAGTTTCAATTCAGAAGATGTTTTCGTAAGAATAATATTGATCAGTTTCTCTAGTCTGATTGTTAAGTGATGGTGTAATAAATCATTATCAAGGCTAAAACAGTACTCTGCTGAAATCAATTAATTTCATGTCAGCATCTAACAGTATTTTCTGTTTTGCTCTTAAACTAGTATTGCTATCCCTCCAATTGCTACCTTAAAAAGTCCTTTTTTAAAGGAGGATTACAAAATAATATTACCTAAAGTTAAAGCCATGAATAAAATGTGAGATGTCATTTAATAGAGCTAGGATGAAATCCTTTTACACGTGCCTGTGTTCAAAAATTATGTATGTTAAATTTGGGGTATTATTAAAGTAGTATTAAAATGCTTACCTAATAAGCAGAACATATGGGACTCTACTCCCCAGTACTTCGTAATTCCATCATTTGGGAGGCTTAGGCAGGAATATTGCTGTGATTTCAAAGCCAGTTTTTTGTTTGTTTGTTTGTTTTAATTTTAAAGGGGGATGTGTACTGGAATGTAGTTCAGTGTCAAGCCTGAGGGTTCAATCCCTAGTTCCAAAATAAAAGGAAAGAAGAAGAAAAAGAAGGAGGAGGAGGAGGAGGAGGGGAGGAAGAGGAGGAGAAAGAAGAGAGAAAAACAAGTTATATTTTTGGCATAAGGATACAACATCTTATATGTACAAACTATTAAAGCTGAAGAGTGAATAATCAGGCTGTCTTTTGAAGTTTCATTAAGTTCATTTCTCCATTGAAACAAATATTGCATAGCATCTACCTACAAGAGGAGACTGTTTAACATCACAACCAATTAAACTTAATAAATATCGCCACCACTTAAATCACTTTATAGATACCCTGGCCCACTAAATAATTTATGAAGCACACTTATGTGAAGAATGGTTTTCAGAGACACTATTGCAAAAAAATCATGAATCTCGTAACCTCTGATTGCCACACCATTTTTAAAAAGTAATTTAATTGTACCAAAACACTTTTCAAAACATCGTCGTCCCTTAGTTTCATAACATAATGTGCCAGGATAGATTTCAATGGCTTGAGCAAACAGGAGAAATTTCATTGTTAAACATAATATTACTGATAACATCAAGTAAGTGACACTAAATTCAACTAGGCCTTATGTGCAAAGACAAACTTTTAAAAACCTACTTTAAGAAAATAAAACAATAAAAAATTATACATTCAGATTACTCTTAATTTTATTTTTTCTGCAAATCAGTCATTAGGAATTAGTTACTTTTTCTCATATCTTTTGGAGAAAGAGAGAAATACATATATAATATACATATATAATAAAAATATATTTTACATGTTCAATAAATTTCTGTAATAATTTACAACCTCTCACAGTTCATGTATTTTGAACATTAAGTCTTAGTATTATTTGAAATTTATGCCATTAATGTTTACAACAGGAACAAAATAGAATAAAGTCAGATATTATACCTTAAATTATTTTTTAAAAATCTGTAGTGCAATGAAATATGAATGTGCTTGTGTGTTTTCAGAAAAATATGTAATTAGACACTACAAAGTCTCTGTCGTGTCCTGATTGATCTGGTTGAATAACATTGTACAAAAAGTTGATGTAGTACAAAAATGAACCACAGTAAAATCAAAAATTTTTGTGTTTTCTTTATTTTCCCATTACAGTACTGCAGTTTACAATACACAAATAATACCATTTTTTCCTAAGTAAATTTGTTGTCAGAGGAAAGCAAATATTCAACAAGTAAAACACTGCATTATGAAACTACAATTAATATGCTATGGTTATTTAATAATGATTTATAGTCAGTGAAAGCAAAAATTTAATCAAAATAGAAATAGTAAAATGATTTTGTCTAGTGTATTTAATAGCTTCTGTTTGACACATGGTTTTAAATAAGGCTATTGTGGTTGGCTCTGGAATGTCCCCACAAAAGTCTCATGTATTTAAAGGTTAATGGATTTTCTATGAAACCATGTGCTGTTGGTAGATTGGGGCCTGATCGGGAGGAGTGTATTACAGGCATGTAGGTTAGGATTAAAGACGTGTAAATTAAGATTAACATTGTGTAGTGGCCACACCTTCCACACCTGGATGCAGGAGGGGATAATCACTGGGCGGGGACCTGGAAGGATATACAAGCTGCATCCTACCTTCCTTGAGGACTAGGACTGGGACTAGGACTAGTCTCAACTTGCCTTCCTGTTTGTGATGTCGTGAGGACCTGCCTCCACCTCTGCCTCTGCCATGTACTTCCATTGCTGCAGGCAGCCCCTGTAGGACTGTGACCTTCTGAAACTTTGAGCTAAAAATAAACCTTTCCTCTCCTAAATTTGTGGTTGTTGGGTATTGAGTCACAGCAGTGGACAAGTAACTAAGACAAAGGCCTTTTATTACAAAATGAAGTTATGAAAAATAGTATTTCCTATATTTTATGGCCTTTTTATACCGGTGTTTATTTCATGGCATTTCAAATTGTTCTTTAGTTTCTTTAAATAAAACTCAAGATAAATTAATACAAATTATTTCTAGAACTCTCTCCTTACCAAAATATTTCACCTTTAATAAATAAATTAGGAACACATACCACATACACAAAGGAAAATAGAATGCATATATGATTTGCCAAAGCAGAAAGCCCTCTCAATTTCATGACTATTTGAGCATGACAATTACTCTAAAATATTTATGGTTTCGAATGAATAGAGTCCACTCAGGGATGCAAATTGCAATCTAAAGGACCTTAAATCTTATGGAAGTTTGTAACTCACTAACTCAGGGTACCAGTGAAAATATGGATTTTGTGTGACTAGGCATTTCCTAAACAAAGTGTAGTAAATAATATATAACTTGGAAATGAGCATTTAAAAAGACCTAGTCAATATAAATGTGATTATAAATGTTTGTAATCAAAGTGCATTGGATTAACTGTTAACATTTTATTATTTCTATCACTGACACTTAAAATTTAAAGTCCTACACATACACATATATACAGGAAACATGTATACATTCATGATCCAAATGTATAAATAAGGTTTAATGGCAGCAAAATCTAAAGCATAAAAATTAAAGAATATAGAAAATATTAATTCAATTTTTAAAAATTATTTTAAACTATAAAGTTTAAACTAAAACTTTAACTATAAACTTTAAACTAAAATAGAAAGCATTCAGTATTATTCCCCCAAACAGTGTCACTAGTTGATAAATAAAACAAAAAGCATGAGAAGCTCAAAAAGCAGATGATTTAAGGAATATTTTATGAACTTCTTTAAAAAAAGGAAATTCAAAACAACTGTCGAAAAATACACATAAAAGATTCATCAAAGATCAGCAGCCAGACCATTCCAACTTATATCACAAATATTCTTGTAATGATGGTGATGAGAAGGTTCTCATTAAGTTTATGCTGGTATTAATTTTAATTAATCAATTAAGAGGTGGATAACATTATTATAACAACTCTAAGGTAGTAGACATCAAAGAAAGTTAAACAGTTGACTTAAATTAAAAGGGATAAACCATGATATAAAAAGTTATAAAAAATGACAAGTCTTTGGGTGACATGGAAATTCGGAATATAAATCCTACATCTGTAAAGCCAAAGTACAAGGACAATCCTAAGCAGGCAAAATCATTACTGGTCAGCCATGTTGATGCAAGCAAGATTTGCAAGCTTCTAATTACAGATAAGAATTTTTCCATTATCAGATTACTACAGATACGTTATCAACTGTCTCAAACTTTTGTACATGCTTGGCCCTTCCAAATTAATAGTAGACATACTAGAATTAATTAATTAATAGTAGACATGCTTTGTTCTAGTGATTCATTGCTTCTAAAGTAAGGCACTAGTGGAAACCAGAATACTTCTATGATTAAAATAAAACATATGAATGATTCAACTTTTTGAACTTCAGTAATGAAAACATGAGGGCTATAGTTTTCTCCATTTCTGAATCGTTTTTTTCAACATAGAAAATTGCTGTAAGAATGCTGTCTGTAAACTACAAGTAGCCTGTGCTATCAAACATGACTTTGTTATCTAATGTGACAACTGCCCACATCAACTGACTTTTGGAGCCCATCATCACTCACATTTTGGTAAGCTGCATTTTAATTTTCATTTGGTTCACATATTTTAAAAAGAATCTTGCGCAGACTTTCTCTGCAAAACAAGATTGCTTAGAATAGTATTTCTTAATTTCTGGATGTTTCTCAAAAGGCTGAAAATAAATACAGCATTTGATCCAGCAAGACATCTTCTGAGTATCTTTTCAAAAGAGTTAAAAGCAAAGTACAATGGAGATTCACATATATTATAGTGGCAAAACTAATCATAGCTAAATTGAGGAAGATACTGAAATATCCATCAACAGACCTATGGATATAAAAATGATGGTATATGTTACACAATGGAGTACTACTGTACCACTGTTATGTGTAAAGACAGATAGATTTGAGGCTTTTGTAGGTAAATGGCACAACTTAAGACCATCACGCTTAATGAAATATATCAAGTGCAGAAGGTTAAATATTTTGTGTTTTTTTTTCTTATAAGAAATCCAAAAGATATAATTTCCATTTTTCTAATTATATTACCCTACATTTTATGACACAAATTGAGGACTATTTGGGGAAAAGCTTCATATAAATTTGAGGATGGTGGATATTATACTGTTGTTAGACAAAACAACCTATAACTTGTCAATTAGAACCAGTAAAGTAACATTGTTGGCCAGATCCTCAGCTTCCACATCTTCTTTTTCTTTTTAAATGACAGCAACAATGTTTAACTTTCCAACTATGACCTAGACTTTTGCTTTCGTAAAGATCAACATTTTGGTTTCGTTAATTTGAAATTCTCAGTCAGGTCTAATATATTGTGAATTATTATATCTCTTGAAAGAATGATCTCTTTATCATTAGATAATGCTTTTTCTCATATATTAGGAAGTCCCTTGCTCCTATCTCAATTTTGTTTGAAATTTGAGCGTTATTATTATATTTTTATCTATGTTCTGAAAATGAATTTATCTTACTGTGAATATTCAACATAAGTCGTATATCTTCACTTGTCTTTTGTATTTGCTCTTATAGTCTCCCTTATAAATAATATATCTGGAGAATTTATATTTAAAGAAATTATTGATCATTTTTTTAACTTTTCTGGTATTAGTTCTTCATTGTATTTTATTTTCCTATGTTTTTATTTGTCTTAATTTAATATTTCATATGAATAATTTTATCAACTCTCATAAATTTTTATTCTTTTTAAAAAACATTTGACTTTTGTCATTCAAACTTATAATATTCAAGCTAACTATCAATTTGAATGACATCATACTACTTTATTTGTAGTGCATGTTTTCTATAGCCAAGTGTAATGTGTAATTTCATATGAATTTTACTGGGTTAAGGAATGTCCAAATGCTGGGTAAAAATATTTCTGAACGTGCTTTAGCTGGTGTTTTCAGAAGAAATTATCACTTAAGTAAACTGAGTGAAGATTTGTCCTCACCATGTGCATAGACAGTAGGCAATCCACTCAACACTGAGCATCCAGGAAAAAGAAAAAAAAAAAAGGAAAAGGAAAACTGTGTGTGTGTGTGTGTGTGTGTGTGTGTGTGTGTGTGTGTGCGCGAGCGCACGTACGCGCGTGTGTGTGTTCATAAGCTAGAACTTCACATCCATGGATATCAGCTCTCTTAACTTTGGGATCTTCAAACTTGGATTGGAACTGTCCCCAAGCAGGTTCCTCTGGTGTGCCAACCTTTGTGCTTGTCCAAGAGCTGTGCCACCTGATTTAAGGGGCTTTCAATGTGAGGATATTAGATTATGATGGGACATTTCAGCTTCCGAAATCTTAGTCTGTCATTCATTATAAATCACATTCTAAATATTTCTGTTTCTACCTTTATCTTTTTACCCGAGTCCGTCTACATATTTTCAATTGTTCATAACTGTATCTATGATTGCACATAAATTCAAATATATACATATATAATTTAATAGGTATACATATGTATGTATTTACATATTTTAAATACATGGAGGAAGACATAGAAAGAGAACTAGGATGAGTAAAGGAGAATAAAAGAGAGAGAGAGATGCTATAAATTGTTTTTTTTATTCAAATAACACCCAGATTGTTTCCAATAATTTCTCTTCCATCATACAGATAATGCTGTCAGTTTATTGTGCCATGTGCTATAATCACATGAAACATATACTATTACTTTAAGCAGTTATAAAATTTATGTATCCTTTTATATAAATATGACAAATGATTTACATTCATTTTTCTTTAAGATCTAATGACATTAATCTACTTTTAGGTTTAAATTATTAACTTGATTGTCATTACTTCTGCTAGAAGACTTTTAAAATAACTTTCACTGCACATACATTGGTAATATATTTTTCTATATTTTCTCTTTTAGAAAGTCTTTATATCTACTGTACTTTTTAGGACTGAATGCAGAATTCTAAAGGCAGAATTTTAGATTTTATTGCATTTTCATATACTATTTAAAATATTTTATTTCATTATCTTGCTTCAATGGCTTCTGATAAAAAGAGAGTTGTTATCACTGTTGTTTTATGAATTATCTGTTTCTACTTGCTTAGATATTTAATGATTTTTCTCTATGATTTCAGCCTTTTTAGGTGACTTATAGTATTATTAGATGTTATGTTTGTTGATATTTCATGTTATTTTTCTGTTTTATCTTTCTTTTTGCTGCTGTTTTCTATTCTGATACCCAAATTGTGCATAGGTTACTTTTTTGAGTTTTCCCTGCTTTTATTTTTTGTTTTATTCTTGTTCTTTTTTTAGAGATATCATCTTTCAATTTGATTTGGGAGTTTTCTATCAAGCTGTCTTCAAGTCCCCTCATGTTTTGCATGATATGCTAAGGGAAGCCCCTTGAAAGCACAGCTACTTTATTTTATGTATACCTTGATTTTTGAGCTTTTCTTTGTGAATGCACTCATTTTATCTTATATTTTATGTACATTTTTCACAATCATCTGCAACATCTTCATCACAGTTATTTTTATGGTGTCTAATATTTACAAAAAATCAATTTCTCATTATTGCTATACTGCTATTGTTTTACTTTGGCAATGTCTCACTTTTTCTTTAAAGGCAAACATTATTTTGAATAAAAGGAATATCAGGTAAATAAGTTTTTTCTTATTTTTATTAGTATACATATTGAGTTCATGCAGATTTTAATATTCATGCCTGGTTTCGGCTTAGCTCAGCAATTAATTTTAAGGGTATTCTCAATGGCCAACCTTTTGCTGGTTACGTATCTCTTTCTCTTATCAATGAAATTGAACTAGATTATCATACTGTATGTGGTCTTAGGACAAGGTGATTGTTAACATACATTGAAGATCTATATCAGTGTCTATGCCACCATCCACAACATGAATAAAGATCTGCAATACTTTAGTCTGTAACTAGCACATTATTTACCGAACCTGGCAAGTAGCCAAATATTGCACCTATTCTACCCTTGATATTGAAAGTCATAGTCTATACCATCAAGGTATCTATTTATATAAACCTATTTTTTCATTATTAAGAGATTCTACTTTTGCTATTACTGTATCGCTATCAATAATAGAATAGGCCTCTCTATTGCTTACAAAGACTAACCCAAACCATGAGAAGTTATTCACCCGAGATGAGCTCTGACTGCTATCCTCTCCTTAACAGTAGTATCAATAGCAAAACTTAATGCATGTAGTTGGTATCAATATATCATATGAGTTATCAACTCCACAAAGCATTCCATTCTTAATATTAGAATAGCAATCTATACTACTAATGAAAGCATCTATGAAGACTGTCTAATAACTTAATAGAATAATTCATTAAAGGAGAAACTATGTTATGATGAAAAATCTAGAAAGAGATCTATCTTAACTGCCTATGTCTATCTAAATAGTATAAAATTGATTCTCATAGGTCAAATCATGCATCTGTGAGCTTTCAATGCTTAGCAATACTGTTCATAACAATGGTAGAGGCATGGAGAGAGCAGACTGAGATTGAGGGTTAGCTTTGGAAATGTAACAAAGAACATGAGTGGCTATCTAGGACAGAGAAAAACCCGACAGCTGCAAACCCATATCAGAAGAGGGCTGATAAGCTTAAGCAATAGAAATAAGAAACAGAGAGTGGTGTGGGTGAGTTAGTATATGTTCATAGAATCTATACGCAATCTATGAAAATCTGTAGAATCTATAGAATCCACAGTCTATAGAAAGGCTTTTTAGTGACCGCATAGAGTTACCTGATCCAGAAAAAGCTGCAAAAACAAACAGGCTACAAAACAAAAAGACAGAAAAGGGAAAAGAAAAAAAAAGAGAAAACAGAGAAATAGAAACTCAAAGAGCAATACCCAAAAAATACAAATTCAATAAAACTACAAAAAAAGAACATAAAGTTTAAAAAAAGTTCTTTTGTGTTATTTGGATGGAAGATCTCTACAACCACGGCCTTTCAACCTGCTGTTAGAGGACCTACTGTGTCTCAGTCAGCAAAGATGTGCAGCTGCAACATCTCTCTTATAGCTCCTGTGAGGTTGGATTGAGAAAGGACAGGATGTCCCTCTGTCCAAAAGTGCTCAGGTACCCTCCTCCTCGTTATCCCACACCCAACTGAGCTGGACATTTTCCCATCCATGCTTCAGAGACTTCTGCTTGTTGAGATCTGTTCTTGCTGGGCTAGAATTCCCTGGCATGTAGCTTTTCAGTTGTCTATGTTTTGGGATGAACTTCCGAGTCACCCCTGTGGGTGGACCTTGAAAGCCTCCCACGGGAACCCCAGCATTGCTATTGTCGGTCCTCATTTCCTAATCTCTGAAGGCTTTGCAACAATAGGTGCTGCTCTCCTTATTTTTTCGCAAGAAAATGACACAATGCTCTGGTGCTCTGGTCCCAGGCCCCCTTTTCTGAGGCACACAGCCATAAGCTTTGCCTGGCACTTTCCAAGTCCCTGTCCCAGACACTTGCCTCCTGTGACCCCTAGGCTGGGAACACTGTGGCTTCAGGCTTAAGCTATTGGCCCCACATAATGCCCCTTCTCTGCCCAGGTCTTTCACCTACCTAGCTGGTCTCCACTGCTTCTTCCCAGGTTGTAGAGTCACCACTCTGGTAGGCCAGTTCTCTTACTCTCACATAAGTAAGTCTTCAGTGTACAGATTCACCGTAACTTTGCTAGGAGTGGGCCTGTGTTAAACGTTTGCTTGCTTGCTGGTAGGTAGAAGCACTACATCCTTCAAGGTATTCTGGTGTTTATTTTTTTACTTCTCTTAAATTTAGGCTTCATTAGAACATACTGCTCACAGAAAACATAACATGTGGACTGTAACCAGTTATGACCAGTTGGTAGTAAACTGGAGCTTTTAGTGTGGTGGTAAGGCTCTAGAAAGGGAGCCTTCTTTAATCTCCTGCTTATATGTCAGTGATGTACTTCTGGGTCTGTGATAGTCACAGATACTTCTTTGGTAATACTTTATCTTTCTCGGCTGCATCCTTCCCATATGTTTCCTTCAGTGCCAAACATGACTGACTTGTGTTTTCTCTATTCCCACAGGTACAACAGCGAGGACAGGGGTAGAATCCATTTTCTTACCCAAGTCGCATGAATACTTTGAAAAAATAATTCTCCCTAGGATTTCCAACTGTGTTTGTAAAAAGCTAGGGTTGTATTTTACAGTGATTATTATTCTATTCATCCAGCCAAAAATATGACAACATTTTTTTCTATCAAAAACTTTTAGCTTCCTTGAAATAAAACTGAAAGAAGTAGAAGGAATCTTTAAGGGTGTGTTACACACCAATCACTAATCTGAAGCTACTTCAAATTTGCATCCAATAATTAACCAAATAGTTATTTTCTCTTTTCTTATAGCTTTGGCTCCCAGAAAAGAGACTTTGGGTTTCTCCAAGGAGGAACATGTACATAACTCTCAGTGTAGCGCCCTGAGTAACAATGTGAAATCACTTGACTTTCAATTTCCCCACATCTTTCTGGCTGTAAGGCTGAGAGTGTTCACGCCAGCTCACTATTTGTAAAGCTGAGGTAGTGCATCCTATTGTTTTAATCCCAGCAATTCCTTTTACTTTCGTATGCATTCAAAGGTGTATAATATATGGTTTTCAAATATTTAAATTTACTGCATACTTTCTATATCTTTTGTATAAGAAACACTTTCAGCTTACATGGATTGCTGTAGTACTAAAATTAAAATACCTCATTTGAAATTTAGCTCATTGTCCACATTATGTTTTTAAGGCAGCAATAAAAATATATATAAAGATGAAAAGGAGGCCAGGGAAATACAGTTTGAAAAGTCTAGTGTTTAGAAAATCTGCAGCTTGACATAGACATTACTCAAGCCATTTTCCCTTCTAGAAAATCTAATCCAAACAAGAAAAAATAATATGAGGTTCTTAAAGATACAGTAAACCTGAAAATTGGGCTCTGGGCCTGTGCTTTTTACCTATAAGTTGTGCTTCCTTGCGTAGACCTCCGTTCTTGAGAAAGCACATCACTAAGCAGAACATGCACCTCAGTTTCAAATGCTTGTGAATATTTTGCCTTCTATAGAGACAACTAGACTTGGAACCTGACAGAGAGAAGAAATATAGATCTGAAAATACTCCTCTTAAAGGCTTCCCCCAAATCACATGAAAATTCACAATCCCAGACCACAAAATGTTTCTCCTTTAAAGGCCTGTACTCTATTTTCTCTCAGTGTGTACTTTGAAAATCCTACCTAAGAAGCTCTATTCCTGTCACTGACACATCTTAAAGCCTTCTTTTTTATGACAAAAAAAAAATCAGTAAACTTACAATCTAATTGTGGGTGGATTGAGATTAGGACCATGTCTCTCTTCAAGGGGCCTCCTCTACACAATAAAGTGACAATCTTCATAATGGCTGGTATAAATTAACCAGCAAGCAAACTGAGGCATGAAATTTGATAAATTCGTTTGAACTCTTTTTCTGTTTTTTTTTTTTTTTTGGTTCCCATCTCTTTGACCTCTGAGATGGCAGTTTGTCTGTCTGTCTGTCTGTCTCTATCCCTTTCTCCTTCGCTCGCTCTCGCTCTCTCTCTCTCTCTCTCTCTCTCTCTCTCTCTCTCTCTCTTTCTCTCTCTCTCTTCCCTGCCAACCAAAGCTCTACAGCTTTTAGTTGGGGATTCCTATTCAGCAGTTAGTAGCTCATAAAATCAGATTTAAAAAATGCTTTCTCACTGACCATATGTTTTGATTTCCCTTTTTCTTACACTAAAGAAATCTCTCTTCTTCTTTAAACTTTGTGAATGGCAAGTAATAAATTTTTGCCTTCTTCCTGCTCCTCTTAACAACAAAAAGAAAAAAGAAAAAAAAATGCAGCTTCTGGAGACAGAAAAGAGACCAGACTGCTCTCTGTGGAAAACATAACACAGTCATAATTTAGACCTTAGCATTGTGTGTGTGTGTGTGTGTGTGTGTGTGTGTGTGTGTGTGTGTGTGCGCATGTTTGTGGTGTCTGTATTGGAGGCTCAAAGAGACATTGAGAGATTCCAGGTAGAAAGGCCCCTATAAAGCCATGAAAGTAATACAGATTTTGCCTAGGAGTTGAGGAAAACAGGGGAAAAAGTTCTGCAGCACCAAGCTGTGTTCCTGTGTTGCAGGCCACCATGGATCTGTCCAGAGGGCCCCACCCATCCACTGTGATAGAATGCCAATTCCTCCCAGCTGCCATTGCTCTCCCTACACCTGCCATAGTCCTCCTGAGCCCCAGGGCCATCTTCTCGGCAGCCTTCTCCTGGGTCCTCACTGAGAATTGCTTCTAAGGCCACCTTACTTTCTCTCTCCACTTCATTAGCTTTGCCTTGGATAACATCAGTCTTTGTTTATATCTCACTATATACCAATATGAACTTTGTAGTTGCTATTTAGACAAGAAGGTATCTTTATACTCGTTTCTTGTTAAGTAGACAGAATTTCGGAGATTGTTTAAATTAGTCACAGGTCCCAGTTGCAAACATCTTGGGGATGACTTTTTAGGTAAAGCTCCTTCCTGTGTATGACCTTCCATCCTCCATATCGTATTGTAAAAACCATGAGTGGACTTGAGCAGTTTCAGGAGACACCAGCAATCTCTAGACATAGTTGTGTAAAGATGAAATCCAACAGAAGATAAATTACAGAAAAAAAGTTTTGAGATCAAAAAATGACCAGTATTTAAATAAAATAGCTGAGAAGTAAGTCCATTTATGGCAAAAATTACTTAACAAATTGTGCCAAATTTGTCAAAATATATAAACAAATTAGTATAAGCATAATAAAAAACTTTTATTTTATCTGTAAGCAGTGAGCATCACACTTGACTGAATTCATTCTTTAAATTCACTAGGAATAAACTGAGACTGCAATATATACTGAAATTTTAGAATGAAATTTTAAGAAACATGTATGTTCATTGACTATGAGGTCATCTATGACAGAGAGGAAAGAGTGTTCTGTAGGGAAATAGGCAGAAAGTCTAATGCTGCAGAAAGTCACTCATTAAAAATAGAATTGAACATAGAATACACATTTATGAAAATTACAGAAATTTGTGTGAATATCTTAAAAACTACAAAATTAAGTGTACATTATACTCAATAAGGTGATAATTGAGATCTTTTTCTATTGTTATGAGAATTAGCATATTCAGGAATATGGATACAAATAAAATAAAAATAAATTATATGTATGATATGCACACATACATTCACATGCTCAATTCTCTTTCTGTGCTTATGAGTATTATTGGCTTCTATCTTAATTTTTTACACTTCAACTGTCTTTGAATATGTCTAAACAAGCTTTATGGTATAAATTTGGTAAAAGTGGACAAGCAGGATGAATTTCAATGTACCACTTAATTCTCTAGGAGCCATCTACAGATCTTCTCAATAATGTTCTAATTAGATGAAAGGTTTGGCAAGTTTTGTTTCTTTGTATTGTAAATAAATCCTTAGTTTTATAACTACGGAATATGTATTGGTGAATTTTCAGCCCATCTAAAGTTCAGAATGGTCTAAAAACTGTCCATGAGGAAAGAGAAGATCAGCCTTAAATTAGGATCACCTTTGTTGTGGTATATTTAGTTCAAAAGGTTGAAAAGTTGTAAGTATGAAATTTATCATGGAAAAGAAAAGCTTTTTAATTAAAATACTTTTAATGAATCTTTATTAATATTAGCTAATAACTTATCAAGAAATCCAGGTGTCAAAACTCAAACAATTAATTACACAGAATAAACAGTTTGTCAAATCTTCATTTTAAAAAATGACAAGAAAAATCTAGTGGCAGATTTGGGTCTTATGTAGACTTGCTTTAGTCTTTAACTTTGGACAGGGTACAATACAAGGGGAAGTTAATTATTCTGTAAGAGGATAACCAGTTTTCCCTGTGCTATTTGTTAAAGAGGTTGTCTTTTGTTTTGGCATCTTATGTGTCTTAGGAACCCAGAAGAAAAGGATGTTATCTTCAGAAGTCTTATTTATTTGACCGTCATGAAATAACTCTAAAGCCGTGTACTATTCAAAAGGAAAAAAAAAAAAAAAAAAAAAAAACCCTCTAGCCAAACTCACCAGAAAAAAAAAAAGAGGAAAAATTGACATCAAAGTAATCACAATTAGCTATGGAACCATCTGGCCGTAAGAGATGGATCTAATTGGAAAGGATAGATCACAAAACATGGGGCTTGGCCCAGTGGGCTAGATTACTGTGATAGAAAGCAGGAGGGTGAGTAGCTCTTCCTTCTTCCCTCACTTGACTTCCTGCCTGCCATTCTATGAACAGGTCTGTGACTGTGGCCTCTGCCCTGTGTTTCCAACATTGTCAGGCAGTCACTCATGAACAGAGTGAAATGTGCAGAAATTATGAACGAAATTAAATTTTCCTTCCCTTAAGCCATGGATGTCATGTATTTTGTCTCAGAGACCTAGCAGTTTCCATCCTTTTACGTTTAGTCTGCGTGCTTCTTTGTGTATGAAATTTGTCTTGTAAGGACACCAACTGGTTGGACTTTGTTTTTTGATCCCATCTGCTTCTCTGTGTCTTTTGATTGGCAAGAAAAGACCACTAGTATTGAGAGTAATTAATGTTAGATTTTTTATTAAATTTCATCATTGTCTTGTTTTTCTGGTATTTATTTTCTGTTTTTACTTTTTACTACACTTTTTTTTTTCCAATGTTGCCTTATCCTTGAATTCTTTGGTTCTGTTCTTCTCTCTGCCTTTTCCTAAGATTCTTTCAAGTATTTTCTGCAGTGCTAATCTAATGTCTGCAAATTTCTTTAGGGTTTCTTTGTTGTGAAAATTTTTATCCTTCAATTTTCAGAAATAATCCTACTTGGTACAACTTTGGTTGGTACTTGCTTTCTTTTAAAGGTTGAAATATTTTATTTTATTTTTTTAAAGATTGAAAGATTTTATTCTTTTAAAGAATGAAATATGGACTAGAGTGTGAGACCGCTTCTAAAAAACAGCAACAAAAAATAAAAAATACTGAACAATTTTATTCTTTTAAAGTTTGAAAGATTTTATTCCAGGACCTCCTGGTCTTTAAGTTCAATAATGAGAAATAAGCAATTTTTCTGGTGGGCTTGCTTTTATAGAATAATGCTTTTGTCTTACTGCATTTAATATGATCCTGGTGTTAAATAACTGTAATTATGATGTGACGTAGTAAATCTCATCTTTAGTCAAGGTTTTCGGTGCTCTGTATGATTCTTGTATCTTTATATTAGTTACTTCTAGATTTGGTATATCTTCTGACATGATTCAGTGAATAAACTCTTTTCCCTTTTGTATAGTCTTTTGCTCTTTCTTTCCTGCTAATAATTCTGAGGTTGATTCCCTCTGAGTTGTTCAGCAGCTGTTGAAATCTGCTATCTTGTTCACTGCTTGCTTTGGGGTTTTGAATGCAGTGTTAATTCATCAACCTTGTCTTCAAAGTCTGAAAGTCTGTCCTCACAATTCTTAAGCTAGCTTCCCCTGTCCTCAAGCGAATTCTTTACATCCTGAGTTCCAGCTATATTTCTTTTCACATATTCCAATTTCCTACCAAAATGGTCCTTCATATTTTGTATTGCTGTCATGTTTTCCACGGCCAGGTATTTATTTGGATCTTCTATTAACCCAGTAAGTTTTTTATCCATTAAACCATTTTTTAGTGAATTTATCTTTAAGCTCACTAATCATTTCTTGCATTTGTTTAAACATATCTTATCTGAATTGATTAACTGTTTGGTCCAAGTGTTCTCTGACTTCTTTTTCTGTAAGTACCACTGCTTCCGGGCCTTTGATATTATCTCACGTGGTGTCAGACATTTCTTCAGATGTCCTATTGCCTGATCTTCTCGTGACTACATTGCTGATGGACCTCACTTTATGAGGTTTCTCTGAATGTGTATCAGGCTGTACAGAGGAAGCCAAAAGCCCACTGTATTCTGTGCTCGGAGTAGGCAGCAATAGGGACCTACCAGGTGATGGCTTTGAACAAGCTTTGTTCACTCTCACAACCCACAGTAAAGCTCTCCCCAGTACTCTGGCGACCTTCCCCTTGTGGGCAGGGCTCTCCTCCCTATGCAGCCTGATCTCCCCATGGCCTAAACAGCTCAAGAAGTTGACAGCCTTTTTCCTTCCTTTGTGACTGTTTCTTGCGCTTTTTCCTTCACGGGCACTAGATAAGAGTGTCCACAGAATCCCTTGTGTGTGTTCCACTTGTGGCTTCCTTTTCCCAAAGCAATTCAGACTTGAACTCTTTCAAAACGGTGCCTGCCTATGTCACTTCCTAGCCGGTCGCTGTAGGGAGGCCTTTGCAACGGAAAGCTCACAATTTATTTGCAGTTTGCACTACTCTCAAGCTGAGTTCTGGAAGCTGGAGTTGCTGTTGATAATTTTTTAAGGCTCCCAGCACCAGGTTTACCTTGCGTCTGCAGTTGCTGGCTGCTCACTGTCCTCATGGGTAGTGCCAGGGGACCAGGGCAGCGTCCCTGGCCGAAATTTTATTCAGTTTCTAAACCCCCTGATATTTGTAGCTAGATATTCATTTAGGAAGTAGGGCCCTGCTGAAGGATGAGTCCCTCGGGTGTGCCCTTTGGGTGTAACCCCACTAGTTCTCTCTCTCTTGCCCTTTGTGTTTTGGTTGTCATGGTGTAAACAGCTTCCTCCGGCTATGCCTCTCAGCCATGCAACTTCTGCCTGGGAGGCAGGCATGTGTGGGCCCAAATGTCTGAAATAATAGGTGAAAAATAAGCTCAATCCTCACTCAGGTTGTGTATGTTGGGTACTTGGTATCAATGATGAAGATTTTCCCAATATATCACCCTTTTAGTGATTAGTAACAGAGAAAGGAAACTAAAACTAACACTTAAAAAATCAGAATTGGAGATTTTTGTCCAAAAGTAACAATATAAGAGCAATACAGATAATATACAGATAATAATGCATTTATATATAAATATTCATAAATCTTGAAATGCCATTTTATCCACTGATCTGAAAACTGTGATATAGATCAATTAATCTGACGGACTTAATTTAGGAGAGGGTAACACGTTGACAAAACAAGCTGAGAGTGTAGTTGCTTTACGTTTTCAATAAAATTCAGGAAATTATAAACGTATTGAAATAGAACTATATCATTAGGAGAATAGCTAAAAATTTAGAAATAAATAAAGTACATTCCATTCATGACACAAGTAAGAAGAAACATGCACAGTATCCAGTTCTGCATTTTTAATAGCATTTGTAAGTAAAACAATAAACTGTCCCTGGGGAAAAACCAGTTGAATTAGGACTAGTATAGAAAAAGCACACAATGAGTTTAGGGTAAATTTTATTCCTAAAATGGAAAAAAAAAATTGCTATGAGTTAAAAAATAAAAGCACTGACATGAAGTAGATCCAGTGGTCAAAATTTCAAAACCATTATGTAATAAATCAAGTAGAGTTTGGGGGCAAAACCTTAAAGAATGAAATAAATGCCGATGATTCTATAATGATATAAACAAATGAATACAAGTAATCTCAGAAAAACAACATTACACAAAATGATTTCATGTTTTAATGTTGGAAGTAATGAAGTAAAAAATAAACTCACTGCAGGCAAAAGCCACTAACATCTTTAAAAATCACTATTTTTTAAAATGCAAACAGAGTGCGTCTCCTTAAAAGATGTTGATAATTACGTGAGTTGGCAGTTTTAACACATGCTCACAGTTTGTTTGATAATCTCACATTTGGAAGCAGAAATTCATTCTCATATTCTTCACTGTGTGATGGATCTGCTGGTTTGACTTATGTGAACCAAATTCAAGAGGGAAGCAGTAAACTTTACAGGGGAAAAGTCCCATAGAGACTATCCTTAAGTGAATAACTGTGTTTATTATTTTCTCAATAGATGGCATTAACACATAAAAAATGTTACAAAGTAGCATCTTACGTGTGATATTATTTCTCCCAACATTATAAACACAATTTGATCATGAGATAACATGGGCCAAAGGCAAACTTATCAACATTCTACACTATATCTTCTGACCATCACTTTTGACTTATGAAAAACAAAACAGAAATCATCCCAGAAATAATGGGACATCAGGAGGGGAAGCACAAGGCAGGGGGGTATATTGAACATTTGGATCACAAGATGGTGTAAGAGAAACAAATAAAGTGAAATCTGAATGTGGTCTGTAGTTCTGCTAATACAATTGCGTCCTTGTTAATTTTGTTGGTTTTTTTAAAAAGTAAATCTAATATTACGTAAATTGCTAATCTCAGGAAAACCTAAGTAAAGGAAAGGCAGTAATTCTCCTGATTCCATTTGTAATTCTTTTTATAATTAAATATATCAAAATAAATGATTTTAAAATTAAATCTTTTCTATTAGTCATCCAGGACGTTAAATAGAACTCTCCATCATGGTTTACCTTTCACCTGTAAAACTATTAATATGAAAGCTATAAGTAACTTATTTCTCACAATAAATGTAGGTGCTTCACTAAATTGCCTATTGTGCATGTATTTATAGAAAAG
This sequence comes from Ctenodactylus gundi, assembly GCA_004027205.1. Taxonomy (NCBI): domain Eukaryota; kingdom Metazoa; phylum Chordata; class Mammalia; order Rodentia; family Ctenodactylidae; genus Ctenodactylus; species Ctenodactylus gundi. The sequence continues at coordinate 88,676 of PVKB01001664.1, read as the reverse complement.
TATGATATCTATACAGAGAACAAGTTTATGCTTTCCTTGCCTCTCTCTCGACATATATATATAGTACACTTTTGCAGTACTGAAAGAAACATTCTTAGTACTATTTTCTTTTTAGATGTTAAGTGTAGAATACAAGATTAAATCATATGGTGAATAATGCACAACTTCTTATATATGTACACACGGCATCTATTATTGTTGTCATGAATAAATGTGTCCTTATTTCCATATGAATAACTCTAAGGAGAAAAAAAGAATGTGCAATAAAATGCAGTAATGTGAGTCACTAAAAGAAAAGCTTTGAAAAAAACACTATAACTTCCACGCAAGAAATAATAATTTTTTATTTTTAAAAAATTGTATGATTGCCAAGAGAATTTTCTGAAGACAAACAATCCTTTGAAGTTGAGAATTGTTGGAAGGTGTAGATTGTTTGCTGGTAATAAGGGCACAAGAGACAGAAACAGAGAAAAACACCCAAAACTTCAGTGGATCTAGATACAAATTCCTATGAATTTACTAATAAAAATACTTCCAAAAAGCTACAAGCAACATTGAACACTAACAATTTGAGGACTTAGAAACTAACATCTAAGGAAAAACTGAACATGTTCTAGCATTATTTATATTGTTTTTTTAATAACCAATATTCCTTACTAAAATATTAATTTTAGTAAATCACTGCAGTGCCCTCAATTTTAGGGGAAGGAATGTGAAATTTAATAAGCTATATCTCTCAGATTTTCTAGTTTTGGTTTATAATTATTCACTAAAATATTATTGTATTTAATGAACACAAACCACTGTGTAAATCACTGAAAATCCCTGTTGTCCATATGAGGAGATTTGATTTCCATGTCTATGGAACTGATAGTCTAGTGGAGAGTGTAGATAAAAAATCAAAAATTAAATAGTTCATAATACTAACAGCTTTTGAAAGAGAAAAACAAGTAAAAAGAGAAAGGGCAAGAGCACTGAGGAAGACTGCGACTCCTTCTCTGTGGAAGCTTCACATTATGGTTGAGGAGAATCACACAGGATAATCCCTTCCTCAAAGAGTGACAGGTGCACAAGTCTTGCAGCTAAAAGAATATAGGGCACATCATTAAAAATGATGCACACTTTGTATTACATCAGAGGAGGATGCTGGGTACTTGTTCTACTAGTGAACCGATTGCTTTTAAATAATTGACTATTTACTTTCAATAGTTAGCCAAAGTTAAAAAGACATGGTTGGGTTGTGTATTAGTTTTACTGGTACAAAGCCAAAATAAGTAACATACACAAATTAAGGGAGAAGAGATTCATTTTGATTTGTGTTTTCAGAGTCTTAGTTTGTGGTTGGCTGTTTGTACCACGGAAAAGCATGGAAGACTGATGTCCGAATCATGGTGGTGAGGAAGAACAGCAGGTCGGAAGTGCCCAAGAGGAAGGAGGTAGGGACCAGATGTAGACCCCATGATCAAGCTCCCATGACTGGCCTCTTCCAACTCTGTGCTGCCTCCTGTATCCTATTTAGTTATGAACTCATAAATGGTTTTACACACTTATGAGATCAATGCCGTAGCTATCCAACAATGCAATCACCTCTCCAATTATGTCTTAATTCTCTCGCTTTGACTATCAAGGTTAACTGGAACAGAAGTCTTTGGGCTGCACCTCAGTTGTCAGACACTCACCCGGCACACAGGAAACTGTCAACTCTGTCATCTAAGGAGTTATTAGAATCCCATGGAATTGGGAAGAAGCCAGTGTGTCTAGGAACAATAGAACAAAAGAAACTGATGTGATAAATCGTGAGCAAAATCTTGAGGTCCAGACCTTCGTAACTTTCTAAGTACTGCTGAAGAGTTGCTCTCATGTCAAAAAGTAAGGAAGCTGGGCCTAGCAATGCAGGCCTGAAAACCGATACTCTGAGATGTTGGGATAAGAGGACCACAAGTTCAAGTTCAACCTGACTTTAATGACTTAGTAAAATCGCCTTAAAATGAGAAGTAAAAAACAAAAACAAAATAAACAAACAAACAAACAAACAAAACTCTGAGGCTATGAGGCTATAGATTAATATGAATATATAGGCTTTTTCTGCAGTTAAAAGATAAAAATAAATAAAAACAATAGAGATTTTATTGTCTTAGTTAAATATTAATAAATGAACAACTCAGAGAAATAATAGGGAAAGTTCCATTTGGGTTCTGGTAGACAATATTTGGGAGCTGTAGACCCAAACCCCTTCTGCACGGTGATAACAGACTAGATGTTGAGTTTCTATTTTGATATTTCTTAGTTCTATAGGTGTTCAATTAACAAAATGGAAGAATAAAATAATACAAAAACACAGTATTAATGCTGTATTCAAGAAAAAACAATACTGTGATTAGGTACAAAAACCTTAGACTCTAATTGTATTTTGTTAGTGGAGATAAATTTAAATGCAATAAGTCATTTTAGCACATTATTTCAGATATGTGTAATGGAAATCATCCATCCATATGACATGCTATAGACCACTTTGTGTTGCATTTAGGTCTCCAGTAGATAAATTCAACAAAATGATCTGACTGCAATAAATGAAATACACTGTGACAAAAAAAAATGGAAGTACTCGGAGTCTCAATCTGCAACAAAGCAAAGGCAAGATGGGTTTTGGTATTCCTGGGATACTGGTAGGAATTATAGTGAATGCATCCTCCAAAATTTGTGAGATAAGAACTTATTTCCCAGTGTAGCAGTTTTGGGAGATGGGACTTAGAGGGGAAATCTTAGCTCATGAAAATTCCACTCACATGAACATCTTAAGGCATTTCTCAAAGGACAGAATAAGGTCTACCAAGAGCTTTGCTATCCAAGAGAGCTTTTTGCAGGTGGCATTTGCTGGTCCTTGCATATTTGCTACTTAAAAAAAGGATCACAGCAGCCTTTGACAAACATAGGTTTTCATCCTTGGAATTCTTAACCTCAAGAACAATGAGTTAAATAAATGCCTCTTCTCAATAAATTATCGTTCTATCATATGGCATGCATTATGATAACAATAGAAAACAGACTAAAACGATAGGCATCTATGGAAAAAAAAGAAAATGTGAATGGAGAAGAAAAGAGAACAGGTGAAAGCTTGTGAATATTTATGGGAGCACGAAACATTCAGAAAGTGCTTTTCTATTTAGCAAAGCACAGATGTGTTTGGAACCATGGAGGCTTCAGCTAAGTTTTAGTGAGAAAAACTTTACAGGGAGGGAGTTGTGGGGTCAGCTAAGTGCCACAGACTTTGAACTGTAGGAAATTGGGTGCCATTTACAATTTTTAATGGCCTAACAGCATTTGTAGTTTAGAAAGGTCATCTCTAATTTGATTTGAAGAAAGGTCCCTAGATGAGCAAAGAAAGATACTATTTAAAATCTCTCTTTAAATATTGCCATTGAAAGGCTGATAATGGAGGAGGGATGTGGACCACACCTCAGGGCTCAGCTGGGGAAGCCAGAAATATGCACTGATGGTAAGTAGGACTCAGAAGTTCAACCCTAAAAGGAAATCCATATAAATATTTAATGAAGTCTGCAAAAAACTATTAGTGATTATTCACTAATTATGGCTATGTATTCTCTTTTTCTAACAGTTGTTCTGAGGAACGCAGAAAGCCCCAAAGAAAAAACTCACTTTGTTGTTCCTTAGAACCTTTCTTGTAAACAAGGAGAGACATGACCCAGATTAGGAAGAAGGAGCCCGAATGCAATTTCCAAACAAGAGAGGCATTCTTAGTTGAAAAATATCGGTTTATATAAACAATTGAAATACCACAATTAAAAAAACAGGAACATAAAAAGTATGCTACTTTAATTATTATATGAATAACTATATGAAAAAGTTTGCCTTATCTGAATATTCTATCAATAAATTTATGCTATGTATGGATAAACTATATTTTAAAGATAAAGTCCTGAATTTGTTTAACTGTATTTGAAAATTAATATATGAAAGAATCCTCCTGCTGATAATATTCTATCATGTACAATTTTGCTAAAATTTCTGTTTAGCTTGCATTGTAAGTAATTTTAAATATTTAATTTAAAGGGTGATTCATAATATTTTTTGTCTAAAAACTATGTCCTTGCTAATATTTTTACCTTATATACTGAAGTAAGTAATGCTTAAAATCACCTTTATAAGTCATTAGTCCAATTATGTTGCCACTTACCAAGAAACTAAATATATGACAAAATTTATCATGAATATAGAAGTTCATTTTTGCAGTAATTTTCTATATCAGGAAGAATTTTTAGATTCTCTATGACATTAATATAAAGTCAGACACTACGTGCTAACTTAGTTCTCATCTAGGTCTGAAGTCATATTATATTATGACATATTTATGTGTTTATTCACTGTGTGAAAATCTCTGCATGGATATATCCTTGGCTCAGAAGGGAAACTTTAACACAGAACTCTACAAATAAATGTAACCATGTATACGCTGTTATTATATTACCATTTAATGTTTTCTTCAGTTTTGAAGAGCGTGAGAGCCTTTTTGTTCTAGTTATGTGTATTTTAATAACTTATTTTATTACACTTTTTTGTGCATTGTGCTTGAAGATCTCACAGTGAAGTATTCCTCCCATTGGACAGACAGCAAACTGTATTTTTCACTTTTACTTTCCACCACAGTTTTAAGTACACCAGATGGACATTGGGATTGTGTTCACATGCTGGACATTAGGAAAATTGCTGAATGATTATGCAGGTGCAGCTTGCTTCCAGATCTGGATTTCAATTCTTCCAATATATGTCACCAGAAGTCATATTTCTAGATGTGATAGCAATTCTAACCTTTTTTTGTGTTTTTTGAGAAAGTTCCACACTACCTTTCACCATGGCTGCAACATTTTCCATCACCACCAACAATGCATGAGCGTTCGAACGTCTGCAGATGCTTGTCTAGAGTTATCATGTATTGTTATGACCATTGTAATTGGTGACTATGACTAACAGTTTGGTAACGGTTGTTTTAAATCATGTTAAATAATTTTATGTAAAAAATTCACCAACATGTATGTATTGCATTTTTAAGAAGTTATTTGTAAACCTCTTTTGGATTTGGACAGATCCTCAAATAATAAAAAGTAAATCACAATGGCATCAAGTCTCTATGCATTGACATACTAATGGAGTAACACACAACAACAGAATTAGAAGTTATTACTCACACTTTTGTCGTTTAATTTTCCCATATGAACCAAAATAATAAAAGTGTGAGAACTTTAGTGTGATTGAATCTTTATAAGTTTTCAGATACATAGTAGAATTTGATGGGAATATTATGCCTGTGTTTAGTAGGCGAGAGTATGGTATATTAATATATATTACAAGTCTTTTCTTAATAGCCAAGCCCAGCACAAGGAGAACTGAAACAACACCATGACAACAAAAAAGAGGAAAAATTCCTTCACAATTACTTGATATTCTTTCACAAATGATAAGGTGTGAGAGGAAAGATAAAGATAAAATTTATCAAATTTTATAGCACATAATTTTAGTACAAAATATGATACAAAGTCTAAGACAATCAGTGGAAGTTTGGTAATTCTTTACAATTTTAGTTGAGAATCTAAAAGAACTTTATTTAGAGTACTATTGTGGATATTCATTTTAGAGTACTACAGCGTCTATGCATTTCTTAGAAATACACAGAATAGGAGCTGTAAAGTTTACAGTCAAATCAGAGGCAGATTTTTTCCACTTGATTGTCATTAGTGGTGTCGAGTTCAGAACAGTGTTTAGCGACTTGAATATTGCAAGCAAATGAAATCAATGCCTGTTTTTATTACAGAAGGCACAGTAGCTTTCACTTTTAAGTTTCAGTGTCTTCTTTTGTGTGTGTGTTGGGTAAAAGTATTAGTAAACAACACTAAAATAAAATAACCAAATTTCTATTTTTTAACCAAATATTTACATATTTACTCAGAACTATTTAAATCACTGAGGAAAAAAAAAAACATAGTCGCAATTCAGGTAAGTGGTTGTGATTAGTTACTAACACTATACCCAGCATCTAGCAATTGTGAGAAAGCTTGTCTCATAAGAAGTCTGGTGATTCATATTACTTTTGTTCAGTAACCGCGTTCCTCATGATTTCTTGCCTAAGATATGTATCTTTTGATAATAAACAAAATATGGTTGAGCTCATACCTTTCGAAAACTGACCAAAATCTGGCTAACTACTGCAGCATATCTAATCATTTTATTTATATAGGTCTGCAAATTTAGCATGTTTTTTGAAAGTTTACTTATCTTAATTTACAAAAGAAAGCCTTCCTGAGTTGTAAAGCTTAATTAATGTTTTCACAAGGCTAACGTCAGGACGTCAGGACGCAAGGGACAGCTCATAAGCGGCTCTCCATACTGACTTGCCTGAAGAACCACGAATGGACATTCACAGCTCCATTGTACTCACAAGACCTCTGGGAAGACGGCTCCCCTGAAAATAATTACTCATACATTCTTGAAATAATATTTTAGGGCTACATCTTAAATGTGATGCAAAATTAATTTTATCTCAGTGATAGGTGAGCTAGCTCTATTTTATTCTTAAATTCTAAGTTTTTGCTCAGTATGTTCAATTAAACTTCATTTATTCTTTCATTATGCTCAACTTATTTCATCCTCACAATTTTAAATTTTTTATACAAATAAATATGCTATTGTGTTTGTATATGCAGCTGCTCGTTGTCTGTTGTAACAAATTAAGAAACAAAGGTAGTTTAAAACATAAATTTATTATCTTGGCGTTTAGTAAGTTAAAAGTTGACTCAACCCCTTGTTTAGAACAAGACGTTAGCAGGGCTACCCTTCTTCTGTCTCCAAAAGAGAATCATACCTTACCTTTTCCAGCTTCTAGAAGTCATCTGCACTTATTGTCTTAAAATACTTTTCTTTATCTTTTTCCCCATTTTTGATAGGTGTAAGTGCAAAATTTAAGGTTTACAATGAAGTTGAGCATTTTGTGCACCTACATATCTTGTCAAGGTGACAAGCACTTTCCCACTCTCCTTCTGTCCCGCCTCCTACCCTACCTTCCCTCCTTCCCACTCCCTACCCTCCTGTTTCACTTTGTTTTGTGTTTTAAGTTCCATAAGAGTTGTGTGAGACTTTCCTTTATCTTTTACGCCAATAAGAATGCTGAGTCCTTTTTCACTGTGCCATATTTCTAGTTCTCTGAGGCCAGAATGTTTCTCTGTTATAGAGAATTTCTGTGATTTGACTGGAACTGACTGAATAATTCAAGTTATTCTCTTTTTCTCTGGAAAGTAGACACAATCAGCATATTATATACATGAATAAGATGAAGACCATTAATCTGTACAATTGTTATTTACTAATAATTTATAAAAATACTTTTAATATTCTGTTTCCTGGTTTTTATGTAGTCATAAACTACAAAGTTTCTGTTGAAGTCACATTGTTTTAGTGGATCTAAATATTGCAGTATGAATGCTTTTAGTAGACATTATTTATTGACCACAGTCTAATATAAGATTTTTTTAAAAAGCACAATAATAAATCATAAAATAAGTAATCAGAATAAATGTAAGAAAATTTTGTATTTTTATTGATATATGATATTATTTTTGTTTTTCTGGGGGGAGGTGTGGGTATTGAATCCAACACAAGGCCTTATGCATGCTATAAACATTTAAAAAAACACATCAATTACCCAACTAGTGTGCAAATAATTTTACAACAGCATATCTTCATTTAAGAACAGGATGTTCTTAAAATATTCATAAGACTCCATAACCATTCACTCTATGTATGTAAGCTACCTTATTTCTTATCATTACCACTATTTTCTTTTTTAATGCAATTTTCACTCCTCCTGCTTTGGGCCCGGGGTATTATTTGAATGCAAAATTTTTCATACCATACACTTTGCTTAGTGTTTTTGTCATTCAAATTTCAGTTATAGTCGTTAAAGTGAGGGTCCCATCATAATCTTGCAATGTTTTTTTAAAGCACTAGAGGCACTAGAGAAATACTTTAACAAGAAAAAAGTCAAAAATATATCTTAGTACAGGAACTGCTTCAAGAAATAGGTAAAATGGAGTGTTTTCTCCCAATTTTCCAAACATCCTTACTGTTTAAAGCATTGTTTTCTACTTGCCGGTCTGACCAAGACAGCTCCTCTCTGCATAAATTCCATCACCTACCTTGGCTAGACTCTGGACCAAAACACAGTTCATAGGCTGGCTGTTTATTGGATGTCACCCAAGTGCCTTTTATTCTCCAAAAAGCAAACCAGACCCTATGAAAGCTTAGATTCTCAAATTTCAGATGAAAACATCTCAATCTTTTTCTTCCCAATGTTTTTATTTTAACCCTATCTTTAGGTACTTTCCACTTTTCCCAGCGTATATGCACTTTTCTGACACCTGTGCTCTCCTGCCTCCTGCTACCACACACATATTATAATGATTTCAAATACTTTTATATTGAAAATAAATTCTTTGTGATACAAAAATATTCATAACTTCTTAACTTCAAATATCTTTTGTTTTTCTATGGATTTTCTTGTATCTTCTCCCTTAGGATCACAGTTTATAAGCTTGAGAGTCTCTTTCTAAATTAAATTAATCCTTATGAAACCATAATTCAATATCTCAGATAAGTCCACCTAAATTCCATGTGATACGAGGCAAGTTTTGCAATGGTAATTGCCTTTTATTCCCTAATGTTACCTCTTAACTGAATTTCAGGTCTATTTCCTGAATTACCATTTTAACTCTGTATAAGTCTATACTTCGGTCTTAGCCATCTTTCCCTCAATCTCAAGCACCAAGGACATTCTTGGATTTGTAATTTTGTCACGATATGTATGTGCACAAAATACTTAAGATCAATGTAAACATTATGTATTGCATTTTTACATATCGATAAAATGGGTTAAACAAAATGAACCTTTCTGGATTAGAAGGTGAGCCACCTCTTCCTTCTTTGATTTGTAGTAGCTTACATGACCTCTTCCTGCAGCGCACCACATATGTGAGGTGTTCCTTCTGCCACCAGCCTTGTTCCATGTCCCTGGGATGGTTCTATTTTAAAATTTTACAATATGTGCAAGATCCCAACAACCACAATTGTAAAGCATTGATGAAAGAATTTGGGAAGAATACACAGAGAAAATGGAAGCCACCCCATGTTCACGGAGTAGAAGTATAATTATTGTTCAAATGTGTTTATGACCCAAAACAGTGTACAGATTCAAAGCAATCCTTATTGAAATACCAATAGCCATTTTTCACAGAACTAGATAAAATGAAATCTAAAATTTATATGAAACCACAAGAAAGTCTGAATAGACAAGCCCATCTTAATTAAGCAAAACAACAAAGCAAGAGCCATTGCACTACATGATTGCAAATCATGATTCAAAACTGTAATTATTACGCAGTTAAGTTAAATGGTACTGGGAGTATGAGGTACATACACCAAAGGGTCAGACTACAGAGCCTAGAGTACAGCCACATGGCTATAGCTCATCAATTGTTGATACAAATGCCAAGAATGAGAGGAAGAGCAGTCTTTTTTGATAAACATTGTTTTGAAATTGTCTGTTCTTATATAAAAATTAAATTAGGTTTCTATTTTGTGAAATACAAAATTCAACTACAAATTAGCCTCTCATATAAATATGATGTCACTCATAAGTTAGGTCCTGACAGATGCAGTGAGGAACGGTCTCCTTACTTTCCTCTGTTCTTGGGCTCCTGATGAAATAATCAGTCAAGACCCATAGATGGTGACATGGAAATATAGATAGAATATGCTATGCAGTGAATAGAGACAAGGTAACACCTTCCAGCAAGAAGGAAGGGAATGCCGGGAAGACATGAACTTAGAAAGTGGGATCGCTTGTACTTCAAGGCACACTGAGGCTACGTCTTCTGTTTGGGGAGCTGTGATGATTATCACTGTTTCACATACACAAGGTTGTGCTCATCAACCTTCTTCTTAGGAATTATTTGGAATGTCAATATCTTAAACATATCTTTTTTCTTTCTTTTGAGTGGTCAGCGTTCTCTCTGGAATTTCATCATTTAAAAATCTGTGTCTGGACCCAGCCCAAGTATGAAAAGTTTTTTTTTAAAGAACATTCCCTTTTGTTATACCACTGGACTAGACTACCCAAGAATGCTGTGTGTTTTGTTTTTCAATTTTATAAACAGGTAACCAGTAATCATCATTTGCAAGCACACTCTGTGACCATGAAACAGCATTGTGGTAAGTGTGATACCTTTGGGTCAGACCTATCAAATGATTATAAATATATTGTAAATTAAAGCTTCTGCTTCTGTATTTAAGTGTAAATGATAGGGCGTGCTATTTAATATCCACTCCCTTTCCTGCCCTTCCAGCCCATTCATGTCTAACAACTTGTCTGACAAATGACTAAAATGATGACACTACTACGTGAAAATGTAGATGAAATGCCTTGGAACATATGCATGGGCTGAGAGTGTCTGGAGGAGACTCAAAAGCACAACGTAAGAGAACATATGCAATAAGGCTGGGTCAAGCCAGAATGCTTCCTCATAGCAACTAAAGCACTGGAGAGCAGAGGCAACCTAAGGAATGGGAGAACATATTGGTAGCATGTACATATGAGACAATGTCTCACAAAATGTATAAAACTCTAAAATTTTAATAATGAAAACTGATTTTAAAACAGGCAATTGATCTAGAGAAATTTCTCCAAAGAAGACAAGCCAACAGCCAATAGGTAGAAGAAATATAGTCAATATCACTAATCATCATGGGAATGCTCATCAACACCCCAGGGAGATGTCATGTCACTTTAGTTGGAAGATTTGTTGAGAGAGGAGAGAGAGGGGGGGAGGGAGAGCAAGTGAAGGTGTGGGGAAATGGGACCTTGGACACTTTTGATGGCAATGGAAACAAGCCACTATAGGAAACAATGTGAAGGCTCTTTAAAATCATTAAAAATAGAAGCAACGCATCGGCTAGCCATCTCAAATTAGGTATACATACAAAAGACATGACATCCCTAGGACCAAGTGGCCTGTGTGTATTCAGGTACTCCTTAGATGCTACATATAATAATTAGCGGAGTTTTAGACAGTGATTTAGCTCCTGTAATGGCTTACACATGAAGTAATTTTAAAAGAATCAGAGGATATAGTCCCATTCTGAGGAAAATTATGAGGACTTATAGTCTGAAGAAATACAAATTAAATAATCTTTATGATTGAACATTAAACTTGGATTTAACTGCTGCAAGTCACTGGTTTCTATAATGCATTATAAAGGCTTAAACTAGATAAGAGACTCAGAAGAAGTTTTCTGAGGAAGTTAAATCTGAACAAAAAAAAAATAGGTAAGCAGTATCTGAATATTCGTATGGGATCAGTACTGGGATGGGAAAAGTCCTTGTTCATGATGAGAGTACCTGCTCAGTCATGAGAGAGCACATGCAGGCATGAGCAACCACACCAAATGATATGGTGCTGGCGCTGACTTTACCCCAGTGGAAATGATGTATACATAACGTCCAACAGGAGGCAGGGGCTAGATTGCACAGAGTTTATGGCCATCCCAACAAATAAAATAATTTAAACAGAATGACTCTGCAAGGTTTGGGTAAGTCACTATGTTTGCAGTGTTGGAAATCATAGGAGGAGGGTCAGATTGTTGAGAGACTCACCAGTCCATCAAAGGAAAATTCAATGGAGGGATGATGGAAAATTGGAATTTTCCGTGCCCAATCTTAGAAGAAAATTTCTGGCTACGTGGTAATTCAAATCTGGACAACTTATCTGTAACCCCATAGTACCCATTTAAAATAGCTTATATTGATAATAATTTTCTATAATAAAGCAATCATATCTGTGTGTGTATGCAAGATAGCATGAAAGAGAGACAGAAATAGGGATGGGCAGGTGGGAGAGAGAGAGCAAGAGAGAGAGAGAGAAAGAGAGAGAGAGAGAGAGAAAGAGAGAGAGAGAGAGAGAGAGAGAGAGACAGAGAGAGAGCACTACCTTGTAAGGAAACCAAATAGCTGTTTCTCCATTTTCTCAGAGAGTTTCAGAAAAAAAAAAAACGTGACCTGCCATGTCCAAGGCCATAGAAATGGTGAACGACAAAATCGAAGTCTTTTAAAACATTTTTCACTTATCTTTCTGTTTTGCCTTCCCAATGACATTTAAGCCTCTGCCCTCAACACACACACACACACACACACACACACACACACACACACACACACACACACACAAATCTGTCCACTGTGAGAAAATGTGCATTTTCCTGCGCATTCTCCTCCTCACGCACAGCTGCCAGTCTGTCTTTGGCATCTGTAATACCCTCTTCCACAAAATATTTTCTCACAGTGACAACATAGATTATAACTCTGAGCACAGAACTATTGTGAGTCTTCCCAGTTAACTAACAACTATTTTACATGGTCAGGAACATGCAAACGTACTCATACCTCAAGAAAGTTTGCAGTGGACTTTAGAAACCATAAGCACGTTTGGAACAGATTTGAGCTAGTATTAATCTCAAGAATGTGACAGGAGGAAAACATTGCTCGACATCACTTTAGATTTTTTTTTAAATTTAAATGTCTTTCCCAGAGTGGTCAATAATCTTAATTTTATAAATGCCCAAATAAAAGTTCAAAGCTTGGAACAGCTAAGGAGATATACAGTCTGAAGTTCAAATTCATTAAATAGTTATGTGGGAAAGGGGGCAAGCTGTGTGCCAGAGGCTAAAATTGCTGACATAATACTCCTAATAGTTTCTTTCCCCAAGATTTTATTGTAGTTGTAGAAATCATTCCCTTACAAAGTTTAAAGAAAATTTCTAAATATGTTCTTTGGGGTTTCATTTTTAAAGGATGTGGCAGGAAAGGAGCATAAACTACTTATAATTTCAGCAGTAAAGATGAGCAAGTACAAATGCTGATGTTACTTCTTTCTTATTTACTGAAAAGTCAAAATTTTCAAAACTTACTAAAGTAAAAGTTATTTTTTTAATTTAGTAGGAATAAAGAGATTTCTATCGTTGCAGAAAACAGAAGATTTTTCCATTTCTTATCACTGCGGTTATGCTTTTTTTTTCCTGACATTTTAATGGAAGTGTACAGAAAATGTTCCTCAACACAATTGCTTTGTAATGCTTGGAATTTGAGGAAAATTAAATTTCACAGGTTTCTTTATGCTTTTATCATATTCATCTTCTTTCTTCATGATTAATTCAGACATGCCAGAAAGCTTTCTGCTGTTTTGCCTCTCAGAAGTTTATGGATTCAAAAAATGGAAAACGTTTCAAGGTAAGCATATTCAAGTCAAATGAAAATCATCTTGGAAAATTAGCATCATGTCATACATTTATTTTTTTTTCTTTAGATGCACCTTCCTTCTATAAATGAAGGTATGTATTACACATTTCTGGTGTGAGAATTTAAATTTTGGCAGGCTGTAAAAGAGAAAAATAGAATTGTAATTTTATTCATAGAGCCTGGATTTGATAAACCTTGTGATGACTTATTGCTCAAATTTAATTGGATGTATTGTATGTGTGATCTATAAATATATGCACTTAATATAATATGCTTTATGAAAGTAGTACAACTAAAATTGAAAATAATGTATTTTACTAAATATATAATTTTATTGTTCACAATTAAATATGCTATGCTCAGAGTAAAGTCCCATTTATACAAAATATGCTTATAATTCTTATTTCATGTAATATTTACTATCTGAGTCAGTAGTATCTAACAGTGAAGAAACAAAACCCACCATATTGATTGCCAAATGATTTCTTTTTTAAAGACAAGAAAACTGCATTTTTCCTGAGTCTTTCACTGTAACCAGTAGAAAAGAATCCCTGAGATTATCCATGTTTCTGTTTCACTGGCAAAAGTTTTTCTCTTTTTTTCTTACTTTCCTTTTCCTCCTGCATGGTTTTATATAAAGTTTGGAAAAGTTGACTTTAGTCCCCAATTGTCATATTTTTGAACCTTTAAATACCTTTATTCTTATTTAGGTTTATTGGTTTTTTGCTTTGACATAAGCATGCATATGCATATTTCTCCATACAATATTTCAAAAAGATGGAAGCCTTGCAATACTTCTAAAGCAAAGTCATTCTACTGCAAACGTGTATTAAATATTTCCCCATGATGCAATGACACACTTTATAAGTTGCATTAGTGTGCAATAGTGACACTCTTTGACCTAGAAATTCAATTAAATCAATAGCACTTAAACTAACTCAAATGTTAGCATATGAATTTAAAGTAAATTTCTAGATCACACTATGTTTTCAAAGATAATGTTGTCTGAGATACATGTATAGTTAGGTTCCAGATTGGCCATCATATTTTAAGAAATTCTATAATACCACTGGAATGACTTTGTTTTAAATCTTTTATGTCCAAATTATATAAAGTGTCTCCATAGTAACATGAATCTGAGGAAAGAATGTTTTAGACCTTAAGAAATCCGGATAATAAGGTCAGAGGCCTGAAATTCAAGACGTTTTTTCTGTTTAAATAATCCCATTTATTTCCACTAATATATAATCATACTAAATCTTGAGACTTGAGACAATTGAGGGTATATTTACACACTAGTAGAATCATTCAATTCAGCCTATTTATAAATAACAGAATATGTTATTATTATGGATTGTTTCTAATTAGTATATATACACCCTAAGGTATCATACTTTTTACATATATATTTATATTCAATATTAATATGTTTACAGAGTGCTTTTAAATTTTTAAGTAACTTTGATCTACATTACAACCTCATATAAATTATTCTATGTAAAGTTTGTAGAAATATAGTCTAAAGCACATTTGTAGGATGAAATACTCTTATCATTTTAAGACTAGCTGAGGGTCCACTGAAATTACACCCTTTTGAATAAATCCATCCCTTGCTAATCAGTAGTTAGTGTAATCAAATAGTTCATCATATGCTCCAAATTTATTATTAATGCGAAAAATGCAATACCATATCCCATAGTTTTAATTAATTAAGGAATGTTTCAGCACATATCTAAACATAATTTAAAATTCAAACAGAAAAGACACTACTTAAAGCTACATAAAAATTATATGAGATATCCTCTTACAAAGAGTTTTTAGTCTAAAATGATCTACACTACAGAATCTTAAAATAAAAGTGCACAATTTCATAGCAGTTAAGCATTATGTTAACTTTATTTACCAAAATGTCACAAAAGAAGATCTTTGTGCAGAGAATATTTTACATAGAAAAAATAAAGTTAAAATAGAATTTTTAGGTGAGGAAATGTAATCGTAATGACAATCTCTACATAAATATATTAATTTGAAGCACTCTACCTGAAACATCATAATGTAAATTGCTCACAATTTTGTTTTTCAAATGTATTTTATGGAAAGTCGAGACAAGATGATTTTCAAGTTCAAGCGCAGTGCCTGGGCAACTTACCTACTTAAGTGAGACTTTGTCTCAAATTAAAAATTAAAATGAGTTCAAGACATAGATCAGAGTGAAGACCTGGGCTTGACTTCCAATACCTAGTAAAAACATTTTATATTAATATATTTGTAAAAACTTCCCCAAAACATTAATAAGAACAAGCAAATGAGATTAAAGCAAAAAAATTTTTAAAAAAATCAATTACGCTATAAAATAAGAATCCTTATGATTTACTGGTTTAGAAAATTAAGGAAGTCCACAAAAAATATTCCATATTTATTAGCTTATTTTAAAAAAGAAAAATGTATTCAACAAAAAAAAAATTTTAAAGTCCACTTAATAGGAAACCAATAGAACATTTATCAAGGATTCAGTGCAGGTTGCAGTGCAATCCATGTGATAATAAAGATCAAACAGACATTAAAGCTAATGAAGATTAATTTCCTCCTCAAGTATCTCCTCTTTTTAATGAGAAACTCTTTTCCTCAATTAATTCTGGCGTTGAAAGCACTTTTGTTTCACTCTGAAAAAACCTGGAAAACTGCCGTAAGTCTTTGCTTTGCTTTGGAGATAGTTTCCAGGGCTGGCCACTTTCCAAGTGTCTAAATTGCTCCTTGTGTGTATGTAGGTATCTAGGGCAGCAAGTCTCCTCCACCCACAGGGGAAACACTTGCTGCTAGCACTGCAATTCATTAAGCAGCGCCCTCATGGTTTGGCGTTAATAGGCTTCCTAAGCACCCAAGTCCCCACTACTGAAGAAACGGTGCCCATGGCGAGGTTTGCAGATGATAATGAAGGCAACCCTTTAAAGGTGAACTCCTATACTGATCACAGGTGAAAAGGAACTACTAAACACAGGTTCAAATTAACAAATTGTGAATCCAAAACAGAATTGCCTTGTTTCAATCAGAACTCAGAATTATGAAGATATACCAATAATCAAGATAATGACTATTTAAAAATGTACTGTTTGCATTAATGAAAATAATGCTTTGTCTCAAAGCCATTACTATTTAAATAGATAAAATTTATGTTATTTCATAGAAATACTCTATTTTAAGTCCTTTTAATTTTATCTTAAATTGCTATTATTTATGAAAAATTACATTGGAAAAGAAAACGTGAGCTAATAGATGGTCATAGGTTTAGAAAGAGAGAATATATTATTGTCTGATTTGGTAAGAAAAAGAAATTATTTTGGCAAGAAATTAGGCCTAATATTTTAGTTTGTTTGTCTACATTTAATTATTTTAGAAAATGTATTGAAAGTTATAGATTCCACATAAAATATACAGTTTCATTTAGATATAAGATACACTTACATTCTGGCTCAAAAATATTTCATAAGTTTGGAGATTTTCATTAATACTTTTTATTTGATAAATGTCATATTTGGCTTTTGATATGTAATGCATGTTTTCTCACATAATTTACACCAAAATATTTGTTTTAAAAAATAAAACATTTAAAAATACTTCATAATAGTATTTATAATTTTAATAATTCAGATTTTTATTTCGATGCCCCTCATTTTTAAAAAATTAAGTCTTTGGTGTATGCCATAAAGGATTTGTGGCACCAGGCGTGTAGCTGCGAATTGGAACGACAGTCTACACAGTCGCAGCGGTCCTGGTGACTGCGTGCTGGTTAAGCATCTGTGAAGTAAACTGGATAAATAAATGAATGAAAGAATTATACAGAAAGTAAACTGTATGACATGGTAAAGAATAATGGAGAATTAATACTGAAAAGAGGGTAAGGAAGATCTTTCTGAGAATATAGCATTTACAGTAAGACTTTAAGGGGAAAATATGCCCTGAGATTTTAGATCCTAAATCAGGAAAAGCTTGTGGCCTTTAGAGTCAACACAGAGTGGAATTTAACTGTAACCATGGGGACAGGGACAGTGTTATCAGGATGGATGGTCTTAGCTCCTGTGGTAAAGATAAGTTGGCTTTGATGTGTGGGCTAACTTTCAGGCTTTCTGTTTTGTTCTATTCGTTTACTTGTCTGGTTTTAAGTCATGGCATTCACTGAATTATATAATTTCATTTTGTATCATTTTATACTTCTTTAATATCTACCGAACTATGTGTTTTGAAGTCAGGTAGTGTTAAGCCTCCTGCTTTGTTTTTTGGGGGAGGGGTATTTTGGCAGTTTTGCCATTTCATGAAATTTAACAATTGTATCTTTGTGATCTCTGAAGCATGTCATTAGTATTTTAATAGGGATTAGTTTGAATCTGTAGTTCACTGTGGGGGTAGGACACTGTAACAATATAGTTTACTCAGAGTAAGATTATGGAATATCTTTTAATTTTGTGATGTCTTAATATCCTTTCATCAATGTTTTATATTTTATTGCATAAATCTTTCACTTATTTAGTTAAGTTGATCTCTAGGAACATTACTTTTTTCTTTTCTTTTACAAATATAAGAAATCTGACTATTTTTGTATTAAAATTTCAGATAATTTTCTACTGGTGTACAGCAATATCGATGACTCTAAAGGGCAGAAAGGACAATCTTTCTAATAAATATTGCTAGAAAAATTGAATATCCACTTCTGGAAAAATCAAATGAGACCACTGTCTCACTTCTTTTAAAAAATAAGTCAAGGTAGTGCAAAGATTTACATGTAGTAGCTAAAGCAATGAAAATACTCAAATGAAACATGAATAAAATGCTCCAGAACATTGAAACAGATAAACTTTTGTGCACAATGTCAAAAATTACAATTAACAAAAGAAATCACACAAGTAGGGTTATTTAAAACTAAAAAGTGACTCCCAGCAAAAGAAAGAACCATCAAGTGAAGGAATACCTATGAAATAGAATATATAGCTGTAAACTATGTATCTATCACGAGATTGCTATTCTGAAAATATAAAGAAATTCAAAACCTCAGTAGCAAGAAAATATACGTTTAGGAAAAAATAAAAACGAGCAGTATCTACATTTGTTGGTATATGCCAATAATCCCTGTTGGTCAAGAGAATGTGGCAGGAGTGTTACATATGTGGGTTACATTTGCATACAAACACACACACACACACACACACACACACACACACACACACACACAACCTGTGGATGTATTTCATTTGTTTGCCTACTATGCGCAAGGACCCATATCAATTTCCGAAACTGAGGGACAAAAAGACAATAGTTCTCAATAGGCTAGACATTCCTCAAAACAATTCACACAAATGTTCAATAGATACACAATCTTTCTCTCTCTCTTTCCCTCTCTCTCTCTCAGAATCAATAATAATCATAAAAGTGTGAATCAAAACCACAATGACATATCCCATCACCATACTAATTATAGCTGACAAATGAAAATATACCATGTCATGACAAAGATAGGAAGAAACAGGAACTCTTGAACACTTTTGGTATGAAATGTAAACGAATATAGTCACTATGGAGATTAGCATGGAAAGAGAGAGGAAAAAAATACGTACCATATAATAAAACAGTCTCAAACTGGATGCATACCTATTAAATCAATAGTTTGAGACAATTCCCATGTTTATTTAAGCACAATTTGCAATAATCAAGAAATGGAAACTAAGTATCTATCCATTAGAAATGAGTTTTTAAAAATATAGCACATTTACAAAATAGAAGACTATTTAGAAATAAAAAAAATTTGACCACAGAAATGAACCAGGAAAGTGAATTGCATGGAACCATGGCCAGTGAAATAAGCCAACATAGAAAAATGAGAAAGAAACAATCGCTCTCCTATGTCAAATATGAAACCATTTATATCATAGAAGCTGAAAATGGAATTTTGGTTACTAGAAATGAAGAAGAGAAATTAAAGGTAGGAAATCAGAAAAAGTATATCATGACTGAAATTTCACAGTGAGGATAGAGAGACCTGCTGTACTACCAAAGACTGGTAATGACAGGTCACATTAATATAAGAGAAATTTCAAAATCTAGACAAAAGTCAATTTGAAAGCTCACATCAAGATATGATAACTTTTCTTCTTCTTTCCCAAATTTACTAATCTTTTGAACTACATGCTTGTAGTTATTTTCTAACGTGAATTGGTGTATAAGGCCAGGTTTAAGAATAGCAACAAAGATATATATATATATATATATATATATATATATATATATATATATATATATATATACCTTTTGGTAAATATCCCAATAAAGGGATTGGTTGGATTCAGAAAAGAGGCATCAAGATTTAACTACTACGACTCACTCCAGGAATAGGAAGGTGAGTTGGAGTGGTGATTTAAGTGAAATGATTTAGTTGCAGAAGATTAATATGTTAAGTACTGTATAGTTTCTCTGATTTGGAAAACCCAGAACACAGACATTCTATAGAACCACATGAAGTGATAGCCGGGGTTGGGGGAAGGGACAGGAAGGGGTGGGAGGGCCAAAACTGGGAAGGGATTGTAAAGTTGATATGATATATATGTGCATAAAATGCCTGGATTCATTGTAAACACTATGTATTGCATATGTATATTAATAAAAATAGTGGGGAAAAAGTGACAACTACTTGAGGAGATAGTAATACTTAATTTGGTTTAAAACATACACCATATATACATTTATTGAAACAATATTGTTTGGGATTTTATTCTTCATAACAAAATAAATGCAATTGATAAATAAAATTTTATTATTTAGAAATTAAGAATGTAATAGTGATTACTAGAGGTTGGGGAAAGTAAATGAAAATAATTTAGGGAAAAAAGATAATCATTGTCTATCAAATTGCTGTTAAATAAAGATAATCGGCTCAAATTTTCTATTGCTTAAGAAGCTAGCTAGAGAGAACTTTGTTATACTGTGTATCAAAAAAAAACTAAAAGAAATAATTTTGAGTGTTTTCCCGTGATACATATTTTCCTAACACCTAAATTTACATATATATCAACATCACACATTAATACTGCATGAACATGCATGATTTTGCAAATTTGTGTATTAATTTTTAAAATTACATTACAAAGATGATATTTGTAAAGGGACACAAAGGCAAACTGTGTGTGACTTTGGAATTTAAGGGAAAGATATGTGCAAACAGGAGCTAAGAGACTGTTTTCGCCGTTAACTGACAGCTTCAGTAGGCAGAACCATTGCAGTGTGAGAAGTAGTTACAGACGGCAGTTAAGGAGGACATGTAGCCTTTTAGCTCAGTCATCTTTGTCATTTCCTGTGATAAAAAAAAAATATTACGTGTTTCACTTGATTGAAGGTGAATGCTAAGATTACTAAGATTTTTCTTTTAAAGATAGTATAGATTAGATGACCAAATAAGGTAATTTTTTATTAGAAGACTGTTAGTATCATAAAATTATAATCACTTCCCAAGTTCTACAACAATAAAATGTTTAACATGGACACACAGGCTATGCATATATTTTCCAAATTTCTGTCTTTAAAAATTAACATATTGTATATTTTTTAAAAAATTATACAGCCTCCTACTTTAATATATCTTTACCTATTCTCAGATGCAGGGTGTTTAGGAATGGATTTTAACTTCATATATTTCATAAAGAGATAATGGTTCCCAATATCAATGATATGTTACCCAATTCTCAGAGGATTTTGCATTGTGAACAGTTTCATACAAAAAAAAAATAACCTGTTCTTAGCTACTGTTCTTCCAAGGGCATATTCTGATTATGACAGGGCATTCTGTTATTGTTGCTATACTGATTCAAATTTAAGCATAAAAAATGTTTCTGAAGTAAAGAATTACATAAGAAAGTTACACAAGTTAACAATCAAGACATATTAAGAGACAGGTCGCTTAAACATAATTTGGTATATCTGTACAATGGGATAGTATTTAGTCTACAGATGAATGAAATTCTGATATACTCCCCACCACAGTACTGATGAACGTTGAGATTTTTTTTTATGAACAAAGTAAGTCTCATGTAAGTCTCACCTTACATGTGGCAACCACAATAGGCCAACATGGATACATACTATGTGAGATACAGGTGTCAAGACCAGGAATGTAGAGTGACCAAGGAAGTGTGGTTGGGTACAGAGCTTCAGTTCAGGAAGCAGCAAACATATGGGGGGTGACATTTGTGTACAGCAGCGTGGAGGCGATTAATAATCTTAAATTGTAAACTTAAAATGATTAAAGTGATATATTTCATGTTTTGTATATTTTATCACAATAAATTTTTCACAAAAGAAAATATAGGTCCTTTGTGTCGTCTCACATATAAGAAAAGGTTACCTAATTACTAGGGTAGGTTACAAGTGCTGGATTTTTTTCAGCTTTATTCTTGTTGTTCATGAAGTTACAATTTTAACTTAGTTTAATCAGCTTGTTTTTGTTAGCGAGAAGTGCAAAATGTTTTAATATTGACATTTACTTTAGGAACACTGCTATTATTTTTAAGACACATACCAGCTATCTCAGGGCAACTGCATTGTTATCAAACCCAAGCCAATGCCAAATGCTTGAGATGTAGACCATTCATCCATGTCACAGAACTGCTGAGCTCCTACCTGGCCCCTTTCTTTCCACTAATGCACAAGATCCAGTCAGCTAAGTTCAATAGCAAAGAGGAAGAGATGAAGCAAAAGCCACAGGAAAGGAGGAAGTACTGATAGGAACCAAAGCCGCAAGTCGCATCCAACTTGGAAGGGAAGAAGACTGCCAAAAGGGGGAGGGGGGCACTCAGGTGTGTTGTCAGAATTGAGACAATGGTAGGATACCTGGCAAAATTCTTGTTTGCTACTTGCTTGGTTAGAAAGTATATAAGTATATTCTTCCACTTATATTCCTTGGATTCAAGCTTCAAACCTAACTGAAATGAAAAGACTACAGAAATTGGTAACAAAATAGCTGGTCCATTATTTTTTTATAGAACATTCTTTGTTATACTGATGCTAAAATTCATAGTTACATATTAGATTTAAAGACAAGCCACTAACAATTGCAATCATTTATTTCCTTCTTTATGGGTACATAAAACACTGTGGAGTTGCATTTGTTTTCTCTCTGTGTGTAGAGAAGTATACACTTTTAAAAAGTTTGAAGCGTCCACATATGTTTCAAATTCTATAGGTGGGAAGTCTAGGCTGATATCAACTAGGTTTCATAGAGTCGAAAGGAAAGGTAAGACGCCAAGTGTCTTTTTGACACATTCAGAAATGATATACTTTCTAAGAACAATTATGTTACTAGAAGAATCAACTAAATGGTGATTGTAAGACTGAGACAGTTTTCTGACTGAGATCAGCTGGTGCCTTTCCATACTTCCTAGGTTTTCTTGCAAGTATTTGTATATAATCCTATTGTCTCAGAGTCACCAAAGGCTTTCCACATCCTTCTGATTCATAGATCTTCTCTTTCCATTTTCTTCTAGCTTACCTTTTGAATTTCAAAGTATATTTGGATTCTAAAGTGACTAAAAATGTATACACTCAGATAGCCAAGGGTAATCCATATATTTGGAGGTAGTTACCTCAATTCTATCTGCAAAATAGTTTCAAAGTACTAACTAAATGACAGACTTGCAACTATGGAAAATAGTCTAGAACATGTTTATACTTTTGCCTCTTGCATATGAGTGTCTTGAGTTAGGCCAGTCCCCTCGGTGTGGGACTTTTCTTCATCCGCACATTTGCAAACCTATCCCCGCCTAAAGTTTTATCCTTTACATGGATTCTATATGGCCAGTCTGAAAATCATACAAATATTTGTAGTTTTTTAAAATCAATTCCATTGTTCTTTCTTCCTCCCTCTCAAATAATCTCAGTGAGATGAGGCACTAGAAGAGACTATTTTACATAGATTTTATTGGATTGTGGTTTGTAGGTCTCAAAATCCTACGTGCTGCATTCCCAGATTCGGTCAGAAGGGACAAAAAAAAAATCCTGCCTGGCTGCATTACAACTCTAGAAAAGTAGAAAAAAGAACAAATACAAATAAATTCTGAAAGAATTACCTCGCCACATTGGAAAACTAGCTTTGGAGCATTTTTATTTTTTTGTATGGAATAAGATCCGAAATGATTTATTGACAGGATGTTAAAGCTAAAGATAAGATGTAGAGTCACTGGAATCAGAAAAAGTAGAAAACAGCAATTAAGAAGGAGTCAGATATTTACATTCTTTTATCTCAGTTGCTATAACAAATTATGACAAGACGACTGGCTTTCACCGCATAAGTTTACTTTGTTACAATTCAGGATGTTACCAGTCTCAGAGCAAGGGCAGCACAGTGCTCTCCTTGAAGTCCCCAAGGAAAGCTTAGTCCCAAGGTAATTTCCTTGCTCTGGCAATTACTTGGTTTTCATCACCACAACTTCTCATGACATTCTATACATGTCTGTCTCTCTGAACGAATCACTGATAACAGTCACATTGGATTAAGGCTCGCTCATTATCTCACCTTAAACCTAAGAATAGCACAGACAATGTGCAAATCTGAAGTAGTGAGATTCTGACTCAAAATTGAAAAAAGAAGAAAGAAGTGTTGGTAATATAATTCAGTGTATAGGAACTGTGTTGAGTCAATGACAATGTAAAAAATAACGTGCTTGGATTTGGGGTTGATTTTAAGTTCTGCCATGTATATGAGTAACAAGTTAACCTCAGGCTTGGGAAAGAAAGGTGAAATCAGGAGACACGAAGAGGAACGTGGAACATATGGCAGCCTGTTCGCAATCTTCTAAGAAAACTACATAGCACTGCAATACTACTAGCCCAAAGGAAAACCTAAAGAAAGCTGACAGTGAAACTGCAGCTGAAATCCCAGGTCTGCCGCCAAAAATGTGCAATAATTGATTATATTCTGTGTGATGCGCATGCTCTTGAATGATTGAGAAAATAGAAATTTCTTCATGGATTCAAATAATAATTTTTCTCTTAAAAAGTACTATTTTGCGAGAGACAGTTAACCCGGTAAAAGAGACCTAGTATGTCTAATTAAAAGTGGAAGAGTAGATGTCTCGTGGCTTCTTAGTGCTTACCAATGGCAAGACATCAGTTTTCCCAACACTTAATGGAACCAAATGGTCTGAATCCAATAACTCCTTAATCTACGGTGCTGCTCCCCTCCACCACCACTCATCATTATTTATTTTAATGAGAAGGTGTGTTTAATATATTCCTTTTTCCAAGCTCACAAAAACAATACGGAGTGAACCCATAATTAGCAAAGGAAAGAAGGGCTGTCAGCATTACTCAATCCTCCCCCTTTTTTTCCGGTACAGCGATTATCTTTCCACTCATTCTATGACCTTACTCATATAGGTCATGTGTCAAGAATGACATTCTCTTTCTGTTAACATACATTTATGCAATATTAAAGATTGAACTCAAAGGTAGCTTCATTCCAGAAGCTTAACTAGAATTGTGCAGGGCTACTTTAGGGACTTGCTTCTCTAGTTTTGCTACAAAACAAATTAAAGCAATCAGACAGTAGTAAACAGGAATCTAGAATCTATGGTAATCACAGGGCCAGCATCAGGTCTAGCAGCCATTCAGGAGCTGACTCGAATATAAATTATATTTGAAGTTTATACAGGAGACATATGTCTAATTTAACTAAAAATGAAAACGGCACAAGTCACCGAATAGAGTTTTTACGGGCCCTTATTGCTTGGTGGATGTTGCAGTAAATAGAATACATTGTCTTTTAAAGTGGTACAAAACCACTTGAAGAAACATAGAATGGTATGTCTGATATAAGAGACCCAGATCACAACTCTTATGGAACTTAAAAAGAAAAACAAAGTGAAACAGGGGGCTAGGGCGGAGAAGGGAGGGAAGGCAGAGGGGGACAAAAGGAGAGTGGGAAAGTCTTTCGTCACCTTGGTAAGACACATATGTGTACAAAATCCTCAGCTTCATTGTAAACCTTAAATCTTGCACTAATACATATCAATAAAATGGGGAAAAAAAGAAAATTCGTCCCTCTTCAAAACATACACTTGGGCTTTCAGTTTTCTGTATTTCATTTTCTTTGATGAAGCATTGTATCAGGAAAATATTACTGAAAGACACACCGATTTTCTGAAATTCTTGCATCTCCTGTTTAATCTCTCCTTACACCCTGCATTCTTTGCTTTCATATTGATGTTAAAGTTTATTCATGAAATAAAGATCATCAGTCAACTCAGCCTACATGGACTAAGCATTGATGATATCATATGAACTATGTTTCAAGGATAAATTTAAGATTCTTAGGAGCATGTGAATTCTATGCTTAATATACCAAATATTTCCCAGATGCCTACTGATTTAAACTCTACCTTCTCTTCACAGCGCTATCGCCTACATCATAGTCATAACTAATGGTTGTGGTTTGTTCAGATTGCTTTAGAATTCTTAAAAAATGATTCAAACCATTAAAATCACAGTAATTCCAGGTTACTCGTCTGTAGTCCAGGGCTTTTCATTCACTATGGTTTGGCTAGAAGTGAAATTATTTGTTCTTTTCTATGTTGCCATAGCAAATGCATGATGTAGAAAATACTTTGACATGTACTTTCACTGCTGTACTCAGTATCTTACATCACAATTGCTTGCTTTTATAAACTGCTACATTTTTCCAAGTCTAGTTTAGTCAATTCAATCCACAAAGCTATTCTGTATTTGGCACTAGGAAGATATATAGCGTAAGTCCACTCATTCTATGATCTTATTCACATAGTTCATGTGTCAAGAATGACATTCTTTCTCTGTCAACACACTTATACAATATTAAAGATTGAACTCAAAAGTAGATTTGTATAGATAAAAAAGAGGGGGAAGTCTAAATTGTTGAATGAGAAAGACAGAATCTCATACTAAGTAGTATCACTTAGGAAAAGTTGTATTTTTATATCGGCTAAAAGAGAATATAAATATTAAGGAAAAAACAATCCAGTTTAGGGACATGATAGAAAAATTCTCAATGAAAAGATTGTTTGTGTAGAAATAACATGACTTAAGACTTGACTTAGGCAATACCTAAGACTTAAAAATCAGGAAGATAGCATATGATCCAAGTGCCCTAGAGATAGGGCAATCAACAAGAGGAAAAGAAAGACACATCTTAAACAACTAATCAGTAATGACCAACCGTAGCACTTTAGGCACCCAGTCACAGCAAGGCAATGTTGGTAGAGCTTTACAAAGGATAATTATTCAGATCTGCCCCCTTTTTCTCAGTTGGGAAATTCCAAATCTACGTGAACACTAAGTATCTCCCCCGCATCTTCTTACTTACCGTATCATAGCTGACTCTTCATATAGATTATAACCTGAATGACTCAGGTTTAACAGTAGAAGATTCTCATTGAGCACATATTCCAGGCTTAATATTTATAGTGGATGAACAAGTTTAAAGATCATGAAAGTGGATCATTAAATTAAATTCTAGAAATCGAAAATAGGCTGCATTGAAAACACAAAGTTGGAAAATTGATTGCTAATGCTTCATATTCAGAATGGTTATCATAAATCATTGAGAAATGCTTTTATTGAAATGTATCATTTTCTCGATTGTGTTAAAGTAATGTAGCACCAAAAAAATCATTGCATTTTCTTCAATCACTTATCAGTTATTCTGTTTTTCCTACTTCATCTTTGAAGCTTTCCTGAAGCTAGTAATAAAATATTATTAAAGAGAATGTTTTCCACTTCCAGTGCCATCTGCTATGTTGACCACTGATTTTAGAAAAATCTGTTTTTTTCATTCTTCTTTTTGATTATAGATTTTTCACATTCATCGATTCCACATTGGTTCTGCTCAAATATAACTGGTCATTTAAATTTTCCAAAAAAAGAATGAGTAAGAATATAGGTCATTTTTTCTCAACATCTATTTAAAAAGTAGAGAAAGATCAGAGAAATCAAGGACAGAACAAAACCTGTGCCCCAGAGCATCAGATACATGTGTGTGTGTGCGCGCGCATGTGTGTGTGTGTTTGTGTGTGTGTAAAATGCATAATCCTTCACTCCTAAATATTTTCTTGATCTCTCTCTCTCTTTTCTTCTTTAACTTTCTTCTTATCCCTTTCTTGTTCAACATGTTTATGTAGATCATGATTTTTTTTAAAATTCCTCTTTACACTTATGCTTGTAACAGTTGACTTTTTAAAAATAAAGCTTGCTGTGTGTCATAGTAGGAAAAGAAACCTAACAAATATAGGTAATAATGGGGGATATATGTTTTTTCCGTGTCTACATGGGTGTGTGACATGTTTTTGTGTGTGTGTGTGTGTCTTGTGTATTAGGCTATAAAATGGTTATTTAAAAACTTCAGAGATCACATTTATACAGGAATCAGAGAAATATGAGTTTGAAATACATTATCTCCACGTTCCACTGGGTGAACTTTTTTGCATATACATCTTTTATTGTAAAATGAGAGGCTAATACATTTTTACACAAATTATTTGGAGATTTAATGAAATAGCTTAAGCAATAAATCATAAAATTAATTGAATGGGAGCTTAACAATCATTATCATTTCCTTATATCATTGCGTGCCTTACCAATGTAATTCATTCTAATATTTCTGTGAAGCTCAGCACTAGCTACCTTAAGCATAGTGTTCTTAGTTGGATCTTGTTTTATCTTTAATTATAATAGATTCTCAAAAAATATTTTCACTGAAGAAACTGAAAATATGACTGTTTAAGATTATTAATTAGAATATCCTGTAGGTTATGTCAACCATTTTTTACTCTTGAAATACACATGACAGAGTTTGAAAAGTCTCCTCCTAGAGGGCAGTGTCTGCACTAGATACAAGTTAAAGATGCGTCACACAAGGGAAATGGTGACAATTTTATTACTTTAAGTATCACTAAAAAGAAAAATACATAATTCAGTTCTCTGGTAATTGTTTTGCCATATGAGTTAGCCAAAACTTGTATCTGAAATTTACTCAAGATTACGCAAACTCCTGTGAAATATAGTTGAATTTAAAAGGATTTTAATGCAGATTTTTAAATATTTTCCCCAGTTATAGAACAGTGTGACATTTTTCTCATTCTCTTAGGTGCTAGGTGCTTTTAAACTATAAAATTTAGAGAAATTCTGAAGTAAGAGAAGTGAATTTGTCAGTACAAACAAAACAATTAAAAGACTCATTTTATTTAACATGCATTAATTATTTTTGCTAGACTTTTACTATGCCTGCAACAGTCACCATTTCTTTCCCATTTCATGGATGTAAGCTTTCTGAGCAATCTATAGAATTTTTTTCTTAAAAAAGTTTTATTTACCTATTATTCATATATAATAAAAAGCTAATAGAAGATTTTAAATAATTTCTAGTATTGTAGTTTTTCAACCATTACTAGTATGAACTCAGGGACACATAAGTATAATATAAAATCTTTGGCTTTTTTTTTTTTGGCTTTTAAGAAAGATAAGACACACATCAGTACTTAGTCTTGTGTCTTGTCCCCCTCAGTGTGCTGTATTTACTCAAGTGGCCGCGTTTTTTCCAAATGCGTCATATCTGTCTTTGTGTCACATAACTTTCCATACCATATTTTCCCTTCCTATGTTGATGGACTTGTGGGTTATTTCCAGGATTTAGCTCTTATGAATCATAGTGTTATGAATGTGAACATGCCTATGTTTTTATGACGACTTGAGTTCTTTCGAGAAAATGCCTTGAAAGCACCATTATCACGTGCCTAAAAACCTTAATATAAGAGAAAGGGTAGGAAGAGGGCTGATGAACTTCTAGGAAAATTGGAGAAATGCAGAGGGGTGGGACCAAGGCAGAGACAGAATAAAAGGGGAGGAAAACAGAGGTCATACATGACATATACTGGGCAAAATTCTCCCAAGTTGCATGTTCCTAACATGCTATTGCATACATGTAGTTCATGTATATTATAAGACATGAATAACATTTAAAAATAAGTATCTTTGAAATAGACTGGACCTCAAAAATCACGCTGTGTTCTATATATATATTATACACACACACACACAAACATACACACACACACACACACACACACATATATATTTATATTTGAATAATTAAATAGAACCCAGCAAGCAATTAGAAGTCAAAAAATAAGGACAAAGAAAAAATTATTGACAAAAATTTTACATAAGCCTATATACTTGCCAAAAAAAGTTTTATTCTTCTCATTTTTTTTCAAGAGGTTTGAGTAATCAACAGTGGTTCTTCCTCATTCCGATATAGATTCACCCTCACACTGTCCCACTGTAAAACATGTTACATTGTATAACTTCCACAGTAAATAACATATGTAAACACATATGCAACTAATTTTATGTCACATTGGAAAAGAAAACAAATATGTAATTTTTCTATGCTTCATATTACCTATATTATTGCCCTTTTCTGTATTTTCTGTTTTCAAATCGATTTAATTTACTCTGATGTGATAACTGTTCAGCCTAAAAATTTTTTAAAAATACTTTTATAACAGGCCTACCAGCATTTCTTTTCTCTTTATGCTTTTTTACAGTCTAGGTGGCTGCTAGCCCTCTGCCTACAGGGTCTAGCCTCCATCCACTGCTGCTGCACACCGGAGGCACACAGGTAATTATACCCAGAACCCTGCCTACACCTTACAAACCATGTAACTGGGCCTACTTGGCAATTGTCGCTGCCGCATGCCAGGGGCAGCCAGGTAGCCACGCTCAGATCCCAGCCTCCCCCTGGAACCCATGCAGCTGAGCCTATTTGGCACACATTGCTGCTGTGGGCAAGAGGCTCTAGATAGCCATGCCCAGAAACCCCACTTGCACCTCAGAGCCCATGTTACTGGCTATATTGGGCACTGATCCTTGCTATGTGCTGGAGATACCCAGGTAGCCACACCGAATTCCCCTACCCTCACCTCAAAGCCCACACAGCTAGGTCTACTCCATACCTGTTACTGTTCATAAGAGTCACCCAGGTAGCTGCACCCAGACCCTCACCTACACATCAGAGCCAGTGCAATGGGGCCTACTCAGTAACCATCTCTGCTACACACCAGAGGCATCCAGGAAGCTGGGCACAGATCTCTGCCTGCACCTCAGAGCCCACACAAGCTGGGCCTGATTGTCACCCATCACTGGAGGCACCCACGAGTGTTCACCTTCTAGAAGGTGAGATGGTTCTAGGACGAGAGGCTTCAACCACAGCAGAAAAATCTCTCCAAAACAAACCTGGTAGCAACTGTCAAGCAGGAAATGATACACTAGTTGTGCTGTAACAATGAACCCCACCTCAGTAACACAGACAGCATATTACACAGCCATCCAGCAACATTTTCCACCATCAAAAGGAGAGAGAGAGAGAGAGAGAGAGAGAGAGAGAGAGAGAGAGAGAGAGAGATTGCTCTACGAATAACTACAGCAAGCCAAAAGAATATGCTACAGCAAGGTGAGAAAAGAAGGAATGCTGGAGAAACCCCCCAGTACACCAAAAGAGACCTGGATAGGTCCAGAGGAAGATTCAAAATATGTAAAAAATGCATAAAATAAATGAAGAATTCAAAAAGGATTTAACCCAAGATCTTAAGGAAGAAACAAATGCAAAATTCACAGAACTAGATACAGGGAAAGAATGACAAGTTCATTAAAGAATTCAAAAAATATAGAAAGTTAAAGGAAGAGCATCAAGATACAAAAACCTCCATGGAAAGTCTAGGGAAGAACAATGCAAAATAAAGAGAGAATTTTCCATCTAGAGGACAAGAATGAAATAATGCTGCATACTGTTAACCACTGTGAAATAACTTAGCAAGGAAATGGAATGCTACAGATTATAGAAATCTCAAGGAAATGTTATGTCAGAAGAGCAGGAAGATTTTAAAAAATGGAAATCCATACTCAAGGATTAAGAAATTTATCCACTGAACTCGTAAGAGAAAATATTCCATACATAGAAAAAGAAGTAGATGCTCAAGTGACGGAGGCATACTGTACACCCACTAGATATGACCAAAAGAGAAGCTCCCCTCGACATGTATAATTATAAAACTCCCTGAAATACAAAGTAAAGAAAGAATTCTAAAAGCTACAAGAGAAAAAGACAGACAGAGAGAGAGAGAGACCTCCATACTGCTTTCCAGAGTGGTTGTATGAATTTACATCCTCACCAGCAGTGCAGGAGGGTTTCTTTATCCTCACAGCCTGGCCAGCACTGATTACCATCTGACTTGTTGATATAGGCCATTACAACCACTCTGGAAAGCACTATGGAGATCTCTCAAAAGAATGGAAATAAATACCCCCTTTGATCCAGCCACAGCCCTCCTGGAAATATTTCCAAAAGAGGTCAAAACAACACATAACAGAGATACATTTGTACCCATGTTCATAGCAGCTCAACTAACAATAGCTAAAATATGGAAGTCACCAAAATACCCATCAACAGACCAATGGATACACAAACTGGTATTTATACACAATGAAATACTATGCACCTACGAAGTCCAACAGTTTGGAGGCTTTTACGGGCAAATGGAAGAAACTTGAGAACATCATGCTTAGTGAAGTGAGTCAGAACCAGAAGGTGAAACCTCGAATGCTCTGTCTGATATGAGAAACCTAGATCACAACAATCTCATGGAACTTAAAATGAAAAATAAAGTGAACTGTGTGGGGATAGGTTGGGTGCAGAGGTAGGGAGCAGTGGGTAACTGGTGGGACAAAAGGAAAGTAGGAAAGTCCTTGTCACCTTGACAAGATACGTATGTGCACAAAATGCTCAACTTCATTGTAAACCTTAAATTTTGCGATTATACATATCAATAAAATGGAGGGGGGGAGTGACACCTCAAGGCAAAACTATCAAGATAGCAGCAGATTTCTTGACACAAACTCTAAAAGCCAGAAAAGCCTGGAGTGAAATTCTCAAAGCCCTATACCATAATTCTCAAACAAGATTGCTACACCTAGCAAAAATATACTTTAAAATCAACAATGAAATAAAAGCCTTTCAAAACA
Organism: Ctenodactylus gundi; assembly: GCA_004027205.1. NCBI lineage: Eukaryota > Metazoa > Chordata > Mammalia > Rodentia > Ctenodactylidae > Ctenodactylus > Ctenodactylus gundi. The sequence goes on along the minus strand of PVKB01001664.1, from coordinate 56,239 downwards.
AAGAAGACTTTAGAAAATAAAAAGACACCCCACATTCCTGGATAGGAGGAATTAATATTACCAAAATGTCCATATTTCCAAAGCTATTATACAGAGTCAATGCAATACCAACCAAAATAGCAAATACATTCTTCACAGAATTAGAAAAAAAAACTTTAAAAATTTATTTGGAAATGACCCAGAATTTCTAAAGCAATTCTGAGTAACAAGGGGAAAAGTGGAGGAACCACAATCCAAGACTTAAAAAAAAAAAATACTACAAAGCAACAGTGATTAAATCTACATGGCACTGGAATAGGACAGACAGGAGGACCAGCGACACTGAATTGAGGATACTGAAACAAACCCAAACACCCTTCATCACGTGATCTTTTGATAAAGGGCAAAAACAATACATGGGTACATGGGAGAAAAGACAGCATCTTCAACACGTGGTGCTGGAAAAAATGGATCTCCACATGCAGGAGCATGAAACTAGACCTATATCTGTCACCACACACAAAAATCAGACCAAAATGTACCAAGGAATTGGACATCCAAACAAAAACATTGAGCCTACTGGAAGACGAAATAGGTAAAAGCCAAGAAGGCCAAGGGACAGGATTTTCTGAACAGAACACCTACTGCACAAGAATCAAAAAAACACGACTACATTAAGCTAAAAAGATTTTAGCATTTAAGCTAAAAAAAAATCAACAGGGTGAAGAGAAACCCCACAGGGTGAGAAAAGATATTCACCAGTAACACACCAGATAAAGGATTAATATCTACAGTATATGAAGAGCTCAAAAATATAAACCCCCCCTAAAATAAACGACCCCATCAAGAAGTGGGCCGCTGAAATGCAAAGAAGCTTCTCAGAAGAAGTACAAATGCCCGATAAGCACGTGAAAACGTGCACTTCATCACCAGCTGTCAGAGAAATGAAAATAAAAACAATGTTGATGGTTCGCCTCACTCCAGTGAAAATGGCTGACATCAAGAACGCAAGACACAACAATTGTTAGCAAGGATGCAGGAAAAAGATGCTTGACTCCACTGCTGGTGAGAAAGCCAGCTGGTGCAGCCATCATGGGAAGAAGTCTGGAGGTTCATGAAAAAGCTGAAAGTAGAAATTCTATTTGATCCAGCGACAGCTGTATTGGGCACGTTCCCAAAACTAATATAGTCTACAGAACATAAAGACACACGCATATTCATGTTTATAGCAGCGCGATTCATGACAGCCAGATCCTGGAAACAACCTATCTGCCCATTCATAGAGAAAATCTTAGAGAAGATCTGGTACTTATATACAACAGAATACTATGCAGTCATAAGTAAAGACATATATGAAGCTTTTGAATAAAAATGGGACCACCTTAAATCAATAATGCTCAAGGAAATGGACCAAACACAAAAGACTGACTATAGAAATGTGTCTCTCTTATTAAATCCACACAATATAATGGTATAAAAAGGCCCAAACATGAAAAACAGGGTAGAAAAAGGGGCAATGGTTGGCTAAGAACTGGGTGAACCTCTGACAAAAGGGCAGGCAAAAATGCTCGTTGATTCTCCGAACCTCACATCTCTATGATGTCATAGAATTTGTAATTTGTAAATGAAAAAAGCCACATACACACACACACACACACACACACACACACACACACACACACACAAACAAACACACACACTAATGCACATATATAATTAGGCAAGAAGAAAGCTAAAATTGCGTACATAATACATTTTTTAAATTCCTGAATCATGTACCCCTCAATGTACTGAATTCTGAGTTTCATTTGACTTTTTTAAAAGTTACAGTATAATTTTTGATTTTGTATGATTTTAAGTCATTGCTGCTTCTGTATGCTGAATATTGTTCAAATTATGACTTTCAAATAATAAACCAGAGTTTCAATGGAAAAATAATAAAAAAGAAAAATCTTAATACTCTTAGGAATTTTTCCTTCAATTTGACATATATGAAGCATGCATATGCTTCAAAGTTAAAATATAATAGTATATGAATGAATTTATAATTAGCTATTAATGCATTTTTAGTTTTAATATGGAATATACTTTTTATTATTTGTTGCTAAATTTCTAGATGTGAAATAATTTTTGTAAAAACTGTATCTTTACCTGGTTAAAATAAAAATACACTTGAAAATTAAAAAAATGTCTTGAATTTGCTTTTACTTTTGTAGCTATGAAGCATCTAGGTTAATTCAAGTATTCAAAATCCACCTGTTCCTTTCCCTCATTTCTTGATTGCATGGAACACACAAACATAACAGAGGCACAAGCTTTTTGTCTCTCAGATCTTTTCTAATCATGCATCTAGACTTGGGCATGAGCACTGCACTCTGTTGCCCCGTTATGTGGGTATCTATTTCTAAGTCATTATTGCAAATCTCTTCCCCAGGCTTTTTAATCTTTATGCTGCCAGTCGCTTCTACTATTCCCTTCGCCAGGCAGGCATAAATAGTACATGACTTTAAATTTCTCCAGAGACACCACTAGCCACACCATGATACCTAAAGGGACAATTAAACAAAGGTTAGCTTTTTTTCTTCCTTAGGAAGCTATCAAACAACTCAAAACTGATGGACACACTACTTAGAAATCAGGTTTTTTCTAGCCTTCTGGCCGTAGCAAGCTCCACCAAGGATAAAGGCTGCATTTTACATGGTCATTGAGGGCTGGGGGTACAGGTGGTATGCCACTTGGGAAAATTCTTAATGAAACTCAACTTCATTCTCCTTCAGGAGGCCAACACTTGCTTTCCGTGAGTCCAGGATGAGAAACGATTCGTCTACAAATGTCAATTCTGTTAGTATTGTTTGTTCCTGTGAACAGAGTGGTTCTTTCTTTATCTTCTACGATATCATTCGAGAATATTTTTATAAAGTGTCTTTGCCATTAAGAAGGGTAAGTAATATTTTTATGTGGATCTGATGCCCAGCATCCTTGCTAAAATAATTGTGCAGGGCATGATTTATTATAAAATCATCTGAAATTCTCAGTTAAATATCAAGGCACCAGCAGAGTCGATATTGGCTGATGGCTTGCTTCTACTTTGACAGATGGAACTCTCTCACAAAAACCTCCTGGAACTGAAGGAGGAAAGGACTTTTCAAAGATGTTGGGCTACTAATCTCCGTCATGAAGTCCAAAAGCCTCACTTCTTAGTATCATCACAATAAGGGGTGGAATTTCAACATATGACTCCTGAATGGAAACTAACACTCACTCATTCTATAGCTACACATTAATAAACTGAGCTTGAACTAGGCTTGCATTATACAAGTAAAACAAACATGGTTACCATGTGTTCCCTTCGATTTAACAATTTTGTGTGTTGTTTTGATATATTCTCTCGAGTTCTGTGTGTGTTTTTATTTTTACTATATAAATATCAAATGATATTTGAAAATTTATTAGAAATATCCTGATGTCAAATATTTTAAATAATTCACCACAAGTAATAACAAAATAAAGCTGTCCAGGACAAAGTTGCCTAATATTGTTATTTTTGAGGTTTGTTTTGGTTGTTCATTTTGTATTTCTGAATCAACATAGGTTATGGAAATTTTTTTGCATGAGTATTTTAACCTTTTAAGACAACCTATTTTTCAATAAAGTTAAGTTCTTCTCTACATACATATATTTTCTTTTGAAATGAGAAATGGAATTATATTCAGGTAAAGGCTGCTAAGAAGCATGATAGCATTACAGTTTCAAGGTTATTGTAGACAGTGAGGATGGGTTCAGTAAACACTGCCAAAACTTGCCAAAAGAATGTTAACACATTTGAGGGAAGATTTTTAAAGTGCATTAGAATATAAAAATAATTTATTTATTTATTTATTTTTGAAGTCTTTCTACTGAGAATTTTTATGTAATGTTCACTTGAACCCAGAATAGGCTAAAAATGACATAAAAATATTAACTCATAATTTGTTGCTACTTTAAGATTATGCATTGGTAGGTAAAAAGCCAGCTACAGAATGCATTCCCTGAGACTGTAAATGTTAAGTACATAATTTTAACCTTTTTGCATTTAATCCTATGAAACACAACTCAAAATAAAAATATCTTATAACCGAGAGTGTCTGCCATGTTCCTCCCTAGTTCACCCTCAAACCGAGTAGCGAACATTATTTAAATTCTGCCACCACAAATTAGTTTTTCCAGTTTTTAACATCTACACAGAATCATATATTATGTGTTCATTTGTGTCTGACACATTTTGCTTAAGAAAGAGTTTGAGATTTTTCTATATTTCTTTATAAATCAATAAAACATTTTAATGTCATGGAGTATTCGATTTTCTAATTATATACCTTTCATTTATTAAAGGATACACTGTGTTTATTGAGTTCTCTGGTAAAAATTAGTGAAAGAACAGAACTAAGTGTGAAAATATGAAACAAGAAAATAAAAGGAAATTGGAATGTGATATAAGTTAACAAAATACCAATCTGCCCAAAAGGCAGGCACAAAAAAAAAAACCTGTCCAGTAAAAGAATCCTATATTGCCAAACAAAAATTAGGATGTCAAAGCTTTCTTTATTAAGGGCTGTTTCAAAGACTGACCTCAGCTACTATCTCTCTGCCTACTGAAAGGAAGCTGCTAACCAACCTCAAACACCACCACATCGCTAAAACACGAGGGCTGTCCCGAGAAGGCTGTGATGCCAATCCACCAATGAAATATTCAGATGCCTAGATACCAAGTTTCTCATGGAAGACAAATCTAAGCAGTGTATTTCCACTTTAGCACTAGGTATTAGTATTTTTTCTAGTGTTTAGTTATTATGAAATAAAGCTGAAAAGAGAACTAGTATTAACAGTTTGGGTCATAATGGCTTCTTTGGGGTAAAAATGGGTTATTGCCATACTTATATGAAGCAGACACTCTCAATTTGCAGAATGATAAAACCCTATGTCACCTAACCACAAAAATATAATATAATATATATAATATATAATATAATATAAATAAAAATACAGTTTAATCCACACTCTCATTACTCATTAGCCTTGCAACTTTTTTCATTTATATTATAACTATTTATTACTTGATTAATCCATGTCTGGATGTTTGGCTTTCTTCCTTCTAAAAGCTAAATGTGCCACAAACTTCTATGTAAGTCACATGGTAAGTATATGTTGTTAGAATCACTTAAGAACAACAAACATTTTCCTTTTCTTATAAATTTTGTGTTCAAAATAGAGAGATGTTTTAAGTTGCAAGTGGTTTATAGTATTCTGAAAACTCAGTGTGATCAATCATTATGCTTATATTAGTTCTGGTGGATAAGTTATCTTATTTCCTTTAAATTTACTCTTAAAATGTCTTAATAACAACTGGTAATGAGTGTCTCAAGTGCTTGTCATTCACATATATTATTTGATGACATAGCCATTGGCATCTTCAACCCCATCTTTTGAAAATCAAAATGTTAAAGCTTTTATTATTGAATTGTAATTAAGTTTATATTTTATAATGAAAACTTGGATAATTTTTATTTTCTTATTTACTTGCAAATCTTTTATATCAATATTTAATGTTTTCATTTTCATGACAATGTATTATAAATTATGGTCTTTAAAATTTTTCTTAAAATCTAACTTACTGTTTTTATATATTATTTCAATTTATGCAATATTATTAAACCCATAATACTCTTATATCACCGTTTACTTTTAAATTTCTTAATGTTTTACTGGCTACACTAAGACCTATATTTAATTTCGAGCAAATAATTTCACACTATGGAAGTTTGGATTTTCTCAAGGTTTTCGCTTGTTTATTGTTTTTATATGATGTGACTATATAATCTTCCTAGCAGTACTTTGTTGAGTTGGTATTTCTAAAATGAATCAGTACATTATGCATGTATGGTTCCAATTCAGTAGTCTTGTTTCATTAGTTTATTAATTGTTCTCTGCATCAATAAGCCAGAATAAGAATTACCATAACAATCTAAAACACCTTGTCATCAGGTCCTATAAGTCCTCAACACTTGCTTCCCTTTTCATTGTCATTTTCGTTCTTTCAGGTCCTTTGTAGGATTTCCTTGTCATTTCCAAAAGTATAGACTGCTGAGATTTCTATAAATAAAACATGGCAGTAGTACCATGACCCTCTGAGTGGTGCACTTACATGTCCAACTCTTTATGGTACACAATGACATATGCCAGCATTATTCTTAATTTATACTTTGTATGTAGGAGTCTTTATATTACTGTGTAAATGGACATTGATGCAAATTAATATTTGGTGAGGAGAAAACCCGGCCAAATAGTGCTTTGGATTATTTCATTTATACATCTTCAAAATATTTCTTTTATAATGCATTTTAAATCAGTCTAATTCAAATAACAAAATATGAAAGAACTACAGTTTTTAAGAAACAATTTACTAAGACTACCTGAGGCATTAAAAATATAAAATACCAAATTATCACAATATAGCCATCTAGAGAAAAAGATAATAAGAAATAAACAATTTTAATAAGAAGGTGAAGTTATTTTTCTGAAAGTTTTGTATCATATATGTATTCTCAGCTTAACTAATCTCAACAGTCTACTGAACATCTTGCTTCAAATCGTTTTCTGTACATTTCTGTAAAGCCAAATACTTACGTTTTGAAAACCTAAGCTTGATTCTTATCAGTTGATGAGTTTCTTCAGCAAAGCCCACATGCCTGTCGTCGTTCCACGTGTCCTGTGGCTATTGTTATGCCATCTGTGGACAGCTTCTCCACAGGGGCTGCCATACCCCTGCCAGTCCCGACTCTGCCATTTATTCCTACTGTTTATTTTTCTTTTCCAAGTTCAGTGCTCTAAAAAGAGAATAACCCGTGACGAACAACAAGTTCTTTCTCTACAGCCTGGCGGGGCTGCTCTGTGATCTCCTTTTGTGTCTTATCACAGAAGCTTTGAGGACAGTTTTTGCTCACTGTCAGACTACTTGAAGCAACAACTTATGATAAAGTGAAGAGGATATGAATTCAGACTTATTTACATCTGTTTGACATGAAAGATGTTGAAAATGAAGTGGTCCTACAATAGAGGGTAATTTGGAATTGATATTCTAAATAAACATATCATATTCGCAGAAAATCTTTTGTTTAAATAACACGAATATGACATACATCTTAAAATGAAAGATTATAAACTAAAGTAATTCTGGATTTTTATTATTACTCAGTTTATGTTCTGAGCTCACTATGTAGTACAAGCTGTCCTCAAATCCATGGCAATTCTCCTGCCTCAGCCTCCCACGTCCTGGGATTACAGGTTTTTGCCACCACGTCCAGCTTACGCGATGCTGGGGAATTGAACCAGGTGCTTAGTTAGCACTTGCAAGGAAAGTGCTTTAACAGTGGAGCTATTCCTCTAGCCCCTAAAATAATTTTTATTTACTGTATATCTTAATGTACAATAATTGTTTACATTTTTAAACTTTACCACTATCGGGAAAGGTCAATTTGTAAGTGGCCAGCTAATTGATCTATTTCGAGTGCATTATTTACTATATGAAGCGTGTCTTCTTAATATTTATTGATGGAGACTAAAACAGTAGCCTGCCTCTATCATTAACGTCAACAAATAAACATGGCCACTTAGACATCAACTTCTTCAGTAAGCTGTGGAATTTGGCAAAACTGAGTTGCCTATTTTCTTAGTTAAATTTTTCTTAGCAGTCCATCTAAAATCTGTAAGAGGAATGTTTTATCTTATGATATGTCACCCTAAATGTCTGCTGGATCCCAACACCAATTTATCATTTCTATTAACTTTGTAGTTGAACTGGATGCTGACCCCACAGGTGATGAAATGTGAGGCCAGTGATCACTGGGGTAGGATGGAGGTGAGACTCAGATCTCCCTGGAGGTCCCTGGTAATTGGGATGCTTGGTGTCAGGTTGATGTGACTCCACAGGAAGCCTCATAAGAGAACAACTCTAATGAGCAAGCGCTGGCTAATTGTCATTGCACTTGCAATCCGCAATTGCCCCACTGCCTGAATCAGACAAAATGAGAATTCCTAAGTTCCTATGGGAAGAGACTCTTCAGAATCATCTGAATAATAGAGAATATGATTAACTGGTGACCACTAAAGTAAAAAGGTTCTGCAAATATTTGGAAAACTGGGATGTCTGTTTGAATCACATAGAAGTTGATTTCTACTAATGGGCTATATATGCTTCAAATCTCTATTTATTTATTCAACCTGCTTTATTAGTTTATTTTCTTCGTTTGCCTTGTAGATCTGAGTTATTTGTTCCACTAGTAAATGATTTCTTAATTTGTTGCTGTTTGGTTCCATAGCTATATTAAAAGGTGTCTGATAAGGTATGACATATATATGCTATGAAAATTGCCATTTCAAAAATGATACACAACGTAATAGGTATTTTATAGGCTTTTAATGCTCATTATTATCAATAGACTAATAAAACTATTGTGAAGTAAATATAGTCTTAAAAGAGTTTTGAGTCAATGCCAGAAAATTACTTGTACACGTCCCAAGCAATGTATTTTTTAGACGTTTCTATTGATTTATTCTTTTAAATCTGATACGTTCATATAGATAATCTAATGGCACAAAAATGTTAAGCTCAATTGAAAATATCCTCTCCAATATGTAGAGTTTACAATTATCATCTGATATTAATTATTAAATCTTTATTTTTTACATATAGCCTCCATATCTGCATAAGAAAGAACCAAGAATATACATTGCTATTAATTAGCTATACATTTAAGTGGATAAAGAAATAATCTAAAATTATGAATCAAATTTGCATAAAATATAGTTATCCTTTCACCAGATGTCAAGGTGTGTGGCTGCAATTCAAAGCTGATGTAACAGATATATTAAAGGAAGGGACTGCACTTCACTACACTATCAGCTTCATTGGCATTGTTCTTTGTGCCTACATTTATTTCATCTTGTTGATTGGGCTTAGCCACTGGAAACATCGCACACATTTTGAAGTAGAAAAAGTGATATCTTTAGTATGCATTTGATATCTTTAGTACGCATTTTGTGAGGATGGCATAAATAATTTTGCAGGCCAAATACAACCAGAAGGCCTGACTTTTACCACCAAAGATTATAAATTAATTTTATAAAGATTAGGTTATGATTCTTATTTTTTGTGTGCTGTGAAAAGCTTCTCTCTACCTAGGCATCTGGAATGTGCTTCCACCATTGTTAGCTGCCAGTGAATTGACAGAGATCTTCTTAAATTATGAGCTAAAACAAAACTTTCCACTCTTAAATCGTGGCTTTTGAAATTTTGTCCTGTGCCAGCAAGAATAAAGTGATGAAGACAGAAATTATATCTTTACTCTCCTTCTGTTTTTTGATATTTATCTATTTTCCCTATCGTTACTTTAGCTTTGCTTAACCATATATATTTTGATTTTTTTACATATTTTTCTTATCATTTAGGTAGTAGTGTCTTTAGAAATGAAGTTCATAAGGTATCTTTATTTTCAATTCCATTTCTTTGTTCATCATGGGCTACTCTTAAAAATGAGCGTGAACACAGAGTCCACCTTCATAGTGATCACAGCATCCTTCTCCACCTATGATTCCCCTTTCTCCTTATTCTCAGACAGCAAGAGCCAGAGAGGCAACTTCTGCAGTGAGGGCACTCCAGGGCAACACCTTGTGGGGGCAGCCAGACTGGAGGGAGGCAAGGAAGGAACTAGTTTCCTCATGGATGATAGTTCTGCAAAGCAGACTCCAAAGGCCAGGGTCAGTGCATCATTCCAGGGCAACCCCTTTGCCCAGATCTCAGAAAGCACAGTGCCAAACCAATCTGCAAACAGTGTAGCCCGGCTCCCCCTGAGTTCCCGCCCTCTTGGACACTGTTAGAGCTCTCAGATAATTGTTCTTTAGACCTATTACCATCTTCCTTGAACTGTTTCCTTTGTGTTCTATTCTCTGATGAATTGATGTGCAAATATATTTACTTTCATGCAGAGGAGTTCAGCTGCATGATACATTGCCTTTTACTTCCCGTTGACTCATACTTTTAGGCACATACTTCGCACAATTTAAGGTTAATCTAAATTGCCATCGATTGTGTGCTGCGTCTGAATACTGCCAGCCACGGATGAGAAAGGTCTCCAATTATAACCTTGAGACAGTATGTTATAAAACATTGCTTGCTTTCAAGTCATAGAAATATTTATTTTAGCTTTAATGAAGTAGTATAAATGGCGAGCCTCATATTTTTCTAAATGAACATCTTTAAAGATATACTCAGATATTGATCAACAAAAGGACATGTTATCAAAAATGATTATTATCTTTTGTTATCTTTAATTTAGTTCATAGACTTTACTGAAGTTTCTCTAAACCACAGTACTTAGAAAAACAGCAGAATTTCTGTTCTATTGATGCAGATGTTGTAAAGCCATATACTTTTTACGAGAATTTTGCTCTGTTTACAGAATATTAGAAGATTTTATTTAATTATCTTGATTTTAGTATTTTTCTATTATAAAGCAAATATTAATTTAGCACAGATACTATTTATTTAATTTATTATGAAATAATAATATAACCAAAAACTATATGAAACTTAAAATTTTATTCTTCCATGTACCTCCACAATTTAGATATAGTAATACATATCTTCAAATTAGCTCATGAACTATTATTTTATTGTCAATATAGTACTATATGGATAACATGAGATATTATACTGATATAAATCAGTGATTCTAATTACATAAAATATTTACTATTAATTAATGCATGTATATAAATATCTGGTATAAAATAATCAATGATTATAGATGTTATTAAGAACATTTTTGTGGCTTAGGGATAAAGCTAAGAGATTGGATAGCTTGTGTAGGCACCACAAGGCCCAAATATAATCTCCTGGCACTACGTAAAAGATGGGAGTGGTGGTATCATCTGCAATCTCAGCACTCAGGAGACTGAAGCAGGAGGAATTGCCATGAATTCTACGCCAGCCTGGGCTACATACTGAGCTTAGGACCAGGTTGGACTACAAAGTGAGACCCTGTCTCAAAAACAAACTAAATTACTAAAACTTTCATATTAATTTGGTACAAAATTATTGTGTGATTGAATATTCCCACTTAGAAATATGTTTTAAAAGTAATAGTTAAGGAATTTTGCCTTGTTTTAGTGGCATTGTTGTAGGTAAAACTATAAATGAAAATAAAATACAATAACAAATCATCTAGTCTTGTCATTTAGAAATATATAACTTGAATTTTATGTTTTTCATGTTATTATCTTTTCATCATTATTTTTGTGGTGAATATATACTCCTGTGTTAGCTCAGAGTGAGTTTTTTAAATGCTATAATTCAAATAAAATTAACATAAATTCCCTGGTGAAGCTGCATATCCACTATTATAAGCAATTCAATAATCAACAGATGATCAGGTCAATTCTTCAAATAGATCAGTTAGAATAGCTTGTTGTCTAGGATAAATCTATTGTATGCTACTAATGCTCAACTATAAATTATACTTTGCATGAACTCTGGTTGTAGTTAAGTCTTGTCTGATATCTTTTAGATTCTTTGTAATTTACAAAAATCGTATTAGTTCAAGGAACATAAGTTTTCGTGTTCTACACACCAGTTTCTGAAGAGAAAAACATTTGTAAAAGTTCTTCATACTATTGAAGAATCACTGGGAAAGGCAAAGACCCTATTAGAACCAGCCTCTGGTTGAAATACTGAAAGACTGTCATAAAGAAATGCTTTTAAACTGTTCATCTAATAAGAGGATAACATTGCAGATACATAAAATCTCAACATAATAGCAATAGAATGAATCATCCAATTTATATAAAAAGACTAAGTATCTGAAAAGACATTTCTTAAAAAAATAGTATGTTAACCTGCTTTCACATTGCTGAGACACAATACCCAACACCTAAAGACTGAAAGAGAAAACATTTAAATTAGCTCATGGATTCAGAAGATGCAGTAATGGTTGCAGGCTGTAAGGCAGAAAGCTCAAGGCAGTAGGCATGATAAGGAGAGTGGCTTAGCTCACAAGATCTGGGAAGGAGAGGAGGGGAATACCACCAAAGAGCAATGGGTGAGGGATTTGATGGAACACCCAAGGGTATGCCACCACAATGTGCCCACACATATCCAGAAACATGCTTGATAGGCATTGATAGGCATTTCTTAAGACCAAAATAATAGGCATATCACAAAAAACTAGATCTATAAGGACTGATGGTTACAAGGTGCAAATGAAAAATGCTCACTCTTTCAAGTTATCAGGAAAATAAAAATTAAAAACACAATGTGGTATTATTGTCATCCCTGTTGGAATGACTGTTATCAAAAAGATAAACAATAAGAAATATTGGCAAGGAGAAGGAGGGGAGGGAATACACACTATTCATCACATTGTAAATTAGTACAGCCTTTTTAGGAAATAGTACACCAATTCCTCAAAAAACTAAATAAAATTTGTCTATGATACAGAAGTCTCATGTCTAGGCATATAGGAAAATATTTGAATTGGTGTGTCGAAGATCTATATACACCTACACGTTTATTTTCTCTCCATTCACAATAACCAAGATATGGACAAAGAAAGTGTCCATCCAGCAGATGAACAGTGACGAAAAGGTCATCTGCACAGTCAGACACGATTCATCCTCGGAAGAAAGCAGATTCTCTCATTGAAAGCAACATGAAGAGAAGAGAAAGGCTTTTGCTAAGTGAAATAACCCTACAATCTGGAAAAAACTACTGTGTAATCTACTTGCATATAATAATTTTTAAAATTGTTTCATAAGAACAGAGTTGTTAAAAGAGATGGTTGGTATAAGTGAGAGGGATGGAGAATGAGAAAAAATGGTAAAAATAAAAAGGCATTAAATAGTATCTGCTGAGCCCGCTGATGCATGCTTGTAACTTCAGAAATTGGGAGGCTGAGGCAGGAGGATTGCAAGTTCTGTCTAGCCTAAGCAACTTAAAAAGTTGATAAGATTTTGTCTCTAAATATACAATTCATTTATTTTTAAGAAATTAAAAATAAAACAATAGTGGCCTGGCCACAAAGAACCAGCAGGGTAGGCCCTGGGCTGGATCACAGCCAGTATAAAAGAAAGAAAAAAATGGATAGATTTTCATTTAAGCTAGAGGAATATATTTTGGTATATGCTGTTTGGTGAGCACAATTAATAACAAGATGTATTTGAAATGGCTAAAATAATTTTTACGTGAACAACTGACAAGCCAATCGTCTTAGTTACTTTTTGTTGTTTGTACAAAATACCTGACACCTACAATTCAAAGGAGAAAAATTTTATTTAACTCAGTTTCCAAAGGTCTCACTCAGTCCATTCATGGGATAGCTGGCAGCAGTAAAGGCACATGTAGGGGCTGGACAGCTGCTCACAGAATTGCAGACAGAAAACTAAATGAAGTCGAGGCCACATGGATGCCTGGGGACACGGGCAAGGCTAGAACTTTCCTAGGAAGAAGCTGGAACAATGATTTTTCTTCCTTTAATTTCTTCAAGATCCTAGTTAGGCTCCTCCCCCAGGACTGGTGCCCCTCCCTAACTTCCTTGAACCCAAGTCCGTTAAAAACAACTGAAATCTCTGCCCAGTTGACAATCTTTCCAAGCCCAACCCGGAGCAACTGCTTTTTTTTAGCCAGGTCCTACCTCCCAATATCACACAATTCCACAGTCATCCTAATATATTCACGTACATGTGGCTTTTGGAGGATGCTTCAGGTCCAACCCACAGCACCAGCGATGCTTACTATATATGAATTAGTACAACTGAGTCTCTCTTTAATGCGTACTTTGATGAAAAGCATGAAATTTTATCCCATAAGTACATACAGTTTTTATCAGTTAAAATAAATTAATATTTAAAAGACAATATAAAAGATCTGGTAACTCCTTCATTTCCCTTAAAGTATGAAACCAGTCAAAGTTACCCCAACTTTCAGGTTTTCCAAATTGAGAAAACCTGATACAAATTAAATAACATTGCATTCTGGGAAAACTAGCGTTGCTGTGAAGGAGAACAGATGCCAACAATACTTTTCCTTCAAGGAATTGCGTCAGCATGCTGTGACAGGACAGAGTGGGCACGCAGGCAGCTGGGGATAAAGGGATCCCCGAAAAGTCACTGGAAAGCAAGATCAGCGGGAAATCTCTGGAGTAGTAACTGGCTGTGCATTTAGATATCCGGAGGATGCAACTTCCTGAAATGAAAGTGATGGTCAAATGTCAGGTGGTTACCAAGACAACAGGGTGAGAGAGAACTTGGGTTGGAATACGTTAGGGGGAAGCCCAAAGACCAAGGTGGTTGGTGGGACTGTCGCCTGATTCATTTCTTCTTGAAAAACTCCCAGACAAAGGCTCCTGTGGCAGCCGCTTTCCTCCCAGCAGAAGCTGTTGCCCGGTCCCTGATTCTTCCCAATAACGTTCCCACTCCACCTCTTGCTTCCTCCATCTGCGTTTTCTTTCTGAGGCAGGATCTCTCACTCTGTAGTGCAGGCTAGTCCCGAATTTATTTATTGTGTAATGCAGGCTGGACTCGATCTCACTTGAACCCTCCTGCCTTAGGCTCCCAGGTGATGTGGTTGTATGCACCACCATTCTCAGCTTATGGGGTGGTGAAGAAATGAACTCATCACCTTTCATTTGCTAGACAAGTATTCTAACCACTGGGTTGGGCCCCCAGCCCTTACTCCTGTGATTTCTCTTGTCAACACTGCGACCACAAATTTGATGTAGACTGCCAAACCAACAGGGCCCGCCAACAATCCCCATTCAGTTGGCAAGAACACTTGCTTTACAAAGACTGCGCTGCCAAGGGAGGGACATAAAAGGAAGAGATGATCAGAGCTTCTGCATGAGTGAAAGTGATGTGATGGAGAGCAAACCCAGCAATGCTGTGGATGGTAAGCTACAGTGTCGTAGACGAAGGCATGGACAGAGAGCTTTGGCATTATCACTTTTCCTACACACATGTGCATGTTTATGTATGTGCTTGTGTATACATGTGAATGTCATATATTAGTTTGTAAGTTCTTAGATGAAACAAGTTTTGTATGACATTCATGGTAAATTACTACTCACTAAATATTAGATTAAACTAAATCTATATGCCTTTAAAAGAAACTTTGAAAATAAATTTGTTGAAAATAGATATCTTTAGTAGGCCTGAATTCAGCTTCTGCCTGAGTCACTAACTGTTCTTCCTAACCATTTTACTATTTGTTATCCAAGTATAAAATGAGAATAATAATAGTTACCTGCCTTAGAGGGGTGTTGTAAAGAGGAGCTAGCTGACAGTTGTAAACTATTTTAAAGATGTACTGTCCTATAAAAGCTCTAAAGAAAGTTTTTTAAAGCACAATAGAGTAAACCATTTGAACTAAAGCTTTAGAGAAATTCGGGTGCTTTTTTTTTTTTAACCTGACAGCCTTCTACTGATAAAGAAATCTACAGGAAATTCATTCCACATTCTTTTTTCTTTCCTATTTTCTGCTTTCTTCTTTTGCAGCCAAAATCTTCCTAGTAAGTTATATATTGAAATAAAATCTACTTGTGAAGAACATAAAATGTTGATGAATCATATTTCAAAATGAAATTTCTTCAGTGAATAATATGCTCCTTCTCATTGATTGTTCACTGATACAATTTTAGCTTCCGAGAAGCAAATGTTCACTTGTACATAAAAGTATCATCAAATGATTTTTATAATGTAAATATAATACTAATGTTAGGTTAGTATTTCATTATTTGCTACTGCTTGATATTTTCTTTCAAATGCCAAATAAATGTTCATAAAAATAAATTACTTTGCTTAGTTACTTCCTATAAGAATATTTACACATTTCACACTCTAGTTTGAAAACAAAATCCTATGCAAGCTGACGCAAGCAGAAAAACTTCAGGCACTGTAACTTTTGTACTAAGAAAATAATTTTAATTGGAACATAATGGCCAATTTACATATGGCTTGACAAAGTCCAGATACATTTTTGCCATGCATGTTTCATAATTTAGTACATTGGAACATGAATTAGGCTTTTAAATCTTTATCAAAAACAGACAAAAGTGGAAATTGAAAAAAAATAATAAATTTATGGGTAAAAATAATTGGTCTATTTAATCAATTCACTAGTTCTCTCTTCAATGTGTATGTCATACATTAGCTATTAAGTTTACAAACCGTATAATATAATTAGAAGGGGCATATTGATATCTCAAAGATCAATAGGCTGTTCATTAAACACCCAGTAAATATCTAAAAGTTAGACAAATACATGTGTGAGTGCCGGAAGAACATATCACATCTATCCGATCATATCTCTAGAAGCTGATTATCTGGATAGTAAGAGGAAATTAACAAATGTAGACACATTAGTAAACAATTAAATGATAAATTTGGTTTTGTAACCATAAAGAAAATAGGCTTAAGACCAATCACAGTAATACACATAATTGAGGAAAGAAGCGGGTATTCAGGTTACAATGAAGACAACAATTTGCATGACAGTTGTGGTTGTTTAGATCTTGAGTGTTCCCCAAAAGCGGAATGTAAATATGGATACTGTGCAGTGTTGGGAAGCAGGGCCTGGCTAGAAGGAGCAGATGCTTGGGGCTTGACCATGAGGGGCTTGTGCTAGTCCACCCTTCCTCCCAGATTTTGCTTTGTTCTGCTATGTTGTGAGGATCTGCCTCTGGAGCACTGGCCCCGGCTCTGGTTCTAGCTGAGGCCACACCACGTAATTCCCTTATTTTTCAGCTGCCCACCACTGAATGGACTGTGACTTTCTGAAACTGAAAGCTAAAATAAAGTTGTGGATGTTGGCCATTGAGTCACAGCAAAGAGAAAGTAACTGAAACAAGAGTGAAGGCAAAAATTCATGTTTTGCCTGTAGGACGTAGTCATGAAGATACATGAAGAATCAAAAGTATTTTTCATAATACATCTGTGTCGTACTAGGTGAGAATTTTGGACATTCAACAAGGAAAATGTAACACTACTGCTTATTTGCCTGTAGAATTCACAGTTTTGAGTATTGGCAGTCCCAGAGCTGTTTCTTTCCATTGGTAGAATTTCAATAAATATTTGTTGGGTCAGTAAAGAAGGTAATGATGTATCTGTAATTAGAACAGTAAGCAGTGTGAATCAATTGTAGCTCCTTCAGTAGCAAAATCTGGAGATACAATGTGTTTAGTGAGTTTATGTTGGTCGTGGATATGTGTGATGACACCAGAGGGATAACTTCGTGGCCCTTGTATGGAACCATTCCTGCTGGACATTGTGCCTTAACTCAGTAG
This sequence comes from Ctenodactylus gundi, assembly GCA_004027205.1. NCBI lineage: Eukaryota > Metazoa > Chordata > Mammalia > Rodentia > Ctenodactylidae > Ctenodactylus > Ctenodactylus gundi. The sequence continues at coordinate 38,894 of PVKB01001664.1, read as the reverse complement.
TTTCTTAACATCTTGTCATCTGTACTTTCAAATACAAAAAGGAGAAGAGATTCAACATTACAAATGTGATCAATTATCTCCATCTGACATTTGTGCCTCATGGTATCTTACTGAGTGATCGTAGCCTTTGCATTACTCATCAGCAGTGAACTGAGACAGAAAGCCTTTGTATCTACTACTTTCGGCAGCATAGCCATATAAAACAAATCTGTTCTACATTTGCTTGGATGCTGACATCAATGTGTCTGTGTCTGCAGAAAATGAGGACAAAAAGAAAATATGCCTTAGAAAATAAGAGAAAAATAAGACAAAAAAACATAATAATTAAGCACCATAATATTTTATTATAAATATGCTTATCGAAAAAGAGCCTGATGTAGCAAGAATCAAAAAGCAAGATCGTTTAACTAACAAGCACAGTGCCCCGGGTTCCATTTTCAGTGCCACACAAGCTTGGTGTGGTGACACTGGCCTGTAATCCCAGAACGAGGGAGGTTAAAGCAGGAAGATGGCTTTGAGTTGAAGGCCAGCCTGAACTCTAGAATGAGGATGTGTTTCAAAAAAAAAGAAAAGAAAAAGAAGAAGAAGAAGAAGAAAAAGAAGAGGGTTAACACTCAAATATTTTTCTTATTGATGATTGAAAAAGGTAGTAAATAACTTTTTTCTCTTCAATCTCACTTTAATTTCCTTGCACCAAACAGGTTTAACCTTGCCATTATATTCATGGCTTGATTTCGATATTATCATTACTAGTAAATATTTGAAGTATTATCTTGTTTACATCAGTAAGATGTAATCTTTCATTAATTTTTTATAATGTTTCACCTTTGATACAGGAAATCATTTACCCCCCAATAAACAAATTTTTGAGGCTGTATATGTCTTTAGGGTCTCTTTATACATAAAGAATGTAATAATTGGAGATATGGATAATTTCATATCACCTATTATTCTGTCCTCTACTCTACCACACTGCTGTCCATTTGGTTTCTGTCAGAACTTCTTTCTTTAATCTCTGGCCAAAATTAAAATTTATCACTGAAATATTGAACTTGTCCAAATTCATTATGGGTGTAATTGAAAATTAAGCATTTAGTCTAAATCTAGATAGATGAAATTATACTGCATGTACAACATGGGGATAGAAAAATTACGTTACATAATTTAATTATTCTCCTGAAAGAAAAAAAAAATATACACTGTATTATATTCTACTCATTTTCCTCATAGTTGTGGTGAAAGAGAACTTAGAAGCAATGGAGATCCACAAAGACCTTATTAAAACTTTTCTCTGAAAGTTTATTTTTAACATACACATATTGCTGAGCCTTGGCATAGCTAGATCTATACGGTTCTAACTTTTAAAAAATTGAAACAATTAACATTTCACTAATATTTTATTACATTGCATCAGTGTTAATTTCTTCAATCCTTACCTTGTTAAATAAGAATCTCAACAAATGGGAAATGTTAAATAGAAATAACTAGTTAAATTGAATATTTCATCCAGAAATAACAAGAAACCAAATTGTTAACCAACCGTCAATTGTAATACCAGGCTTTCAAATGCTGTCCCTAGCAATTCAGTTGTTATTCTTTTTATAGTATTAATTATTATACAGTGGCATTAAAATACTTCACTGCATGTAACAGAAACAAAGTAAGTCTTGAGCTAAATTCTTAAATGATCACATTAGGGAGAAAAAAAAGCATTCTTAAAGAAGAGAATTGCTCTACACAGAAATAACTACAACTTCATTGAAGGAATTAACATCACAAATAAAATGCGTCTTTTCTTGCAATAGCTCCTGGATTATAGAAACATCAAGAAAGAAACATTTAAATATTTCATTGAAGCATAAATATACCTGTTTTCTTATCTCAATAAACAGAATGAAGATATATTCTGATCTTAATCAGAAAAAAAAACATAACTGGGGTATAAATGAATCCGAGGCATTTTGTGAAATGATGTCTTTACATATTCAAACTACCCAGGGTTTTTTTCCTGATTCTGTGCTTATCAAACACATTTCTGATTGTAATTTGAGTTTGAGTCTAGCATATGTACCATTCACATTTTAGTCATATTTGAACATTTAGTATAGTTGCCAAAGGAGGAAAAAAAGTGCTGATCTACCTTTGAGCTGAGGCATTAAACATCTGTCTCTGGGGGCTTAGCTAATGGGAGCCCGCTCTCCTGAGACACATCTATTCTTAGGATGTTGATCCATCCAGTCCTCGAGCTCGCCAAGGCTGAAACGCTGACTGCAGGCAGCTGCAGTGAACATTCAAAAATAATGAGAACAGATGAGGCAGCCTGAAGAGAGCCAACGCCTTTCTTGCAACTCATGTGCCCACAGCAACTTTCATTTCAACTTCAACGTTGAGCATTTACTATGTATTCAGAATCATGCTAATTGTTCCTGAGAATTCAGTTAGAAAACTTCGGCCCTTTTCCAAGGAACTTAAAAATCTCTCTTAGGGAGTAATTTTATTCTTCTTCTGTGAAAGGCAGTGATTGAGATCTCTGAAGATGAAAGACAACATAGGCTTATAATTAGAATATAATTAGACGAGGAAAATCATACCGATTCCTTTATTTTATACTAAAAAGTGGATGAAAAATGATCCCTTCCTTGTGACAGTGGTCAGACGGATCATTTTAAATCACATTTGGGGCACTCTCTGTCTTGAAAATTTTAATGGATTCCTATTTCACCTAGAATAAAATTTATTGACTATAACATGAGATTCTATTTGCCTCTTTTTAAACTTCCCAGACCCGTCTCACACTGATCTAAAATGTCTAATCTATGTTACAGTTGCGGTGGTCATTCGTCCCATATAGTATCAGGTCCATTTGGGAGTACACTGAGCCAGAGACCTGGACTCGGGTTTTTATGGAGTTCCTTTGAGATTGCAAGAAGTTGAAGGAAAGAGCAAAATTGAACAGATGTTGAATAGGAACTGAGTTAAAGGCCGCAACTGGTCTCACAGAGAGCGCTAAAACTTTGATGGTTCTTCAGAGTAGTCCCAAATAAACACAAAAAAGCTAGGTCTATGTCTCCATCCCGCAGACAGACTGTAAATGGTTCTTCACATCATCCCTTGCATATGGTCTATCTCAGTACATCAGCATGGATCCAAACTCGGGACTTTTTCTCACTTCTGTGTCCTTTCTACTGGAATGCTTCCCTCTTCCACCACCTAGTCACCACTACCTGGGAGTTTTGGGTTATTTACAGGATATCTGGGAAGTACAAATTCCTCTGAAGGCTTTCTTTTGACCTTGGAGTCTATATCACATGTTTAAAAATCTCTTTCATAGCAATTTTGCTTAGTTTTTGTTTAAAATATTAAAATATGCATGATTTTCTTGAGTATTATTTATGTTGAATATCGCATTGTTGTTATATTGTATTTTGATCTCTAAGAGCACAGTTTTGTCTCATCTATGAAATATCATAGGTATGTCATAAGCATGTTTAAAGAAATGAGAAAGTCATTTTTCACTATATCAGACCTTGAATGTTGCTGACATTTCTTCTCGCTATAATGATTTCATTTTAATGTTGTCTAATTGCAAAATAAGTCATATGTTATTTAAGTAAACGTGTTTCAACTATTTTAACATAGCAATTCCCACACTAGGCCTAGAATAGAACAATCTGGAGGCCTGAAACATCTCACAGTACTCAGTTCCAATGCAATAGCTTCTGCTTCTTATCACCTGGGTAGATGGTAGTGTTGCTACTGCTCTGACACTGGCACTATGATAACTCTTTCAGAAATGCAGACATAGAAGCATCCATTTCCAATTTACATTACATTATAAAGCAAAAATTCTTGAAGAGTTAGGATATGTTAGCTTTGTGGTTGGAAATTTGTGTAAATTGAATTGGAAAATTCTGGGCTACTTCACAAGAAATGTGGCTCATAGGCCAGAAGTAATAAACAAAGAAGTGACCATTATAATTGGAGAGGATTGAAAGCAGATGACACCATTATTGGGAGTGATACTGAGGAATTTGAAAGTCACTGACATTTCAGAAGATGAGTTCAGCTAAATTCAATGTTGCTTGCTCCAGAAAATGAGGTCTCTCCCTTTCAGAAAACGGAAGTTTAATATTGCCCATATATATATATATATATATATATATATATATATATATATATATATCACTTTAAGTATCTCAAGAAATTTTAAAAGCTAAGGATTTCAGTATACGTATAATCATACCTGGACCTGGTGGGCTTGAGGCACTTTGAGGATGCTAAAATACAGTTTTTGCTCAAGGTTCCACACTGCCCACAGTGATTATGTCACTAACCTGGATATTCATTCCTAGACCATGAGGATAGGGTACAGGCATGTTCTTGTGGCACTTATCAGAACAACTGTGCTTGCTGGAACTGTGTATTGAGTCTCATTTTGTAGCCCAGGCTGGTCCTCAACTCACTATGTAGTCCAGGCTGGCCTCAAACTCACAGAGAGCCTCTTGCCTCAGCCTTCAGAGTGTTCAGAGTGCTGGGACTATAGGTGTGTGCTTTTATGCCTGACGTCATGTGGTGCTAGGGAATTGAACTGGAGGATTTGTGATTACAAGTCAAGTGTTTTAACAATTGTGCCATTCCTCTAGGTGAGCTCTGTGGATTGAGCTGATAGTATCCCAACAGATGGTAATAGTCATTGCCACCTTCGCCGCCACCGCAAAAAGAGAGGTCCTGGAACATGGCTTAACCCCTATGAGAAAGGGAGTTGGAGGCAAGCCAGTGCATGTAGAAATCAGAAGTTATGAAGTGGGAATCTCAGTAAACCCATGACTCACACTTAGAGGCATCAAGAAAGATTTCACTGGCTAGAATTTTAGAACAAAGACATTATCCAAAGACATTATAGCAGGTGGCACCTGAAAAAATTTTGTAGGTTTTTAGCGGTTTGTTTCAACTCTTTATTATACACTCGAATTGTCATATACAATCTAGAAACAGGAGAAAAGGAGTGAAAAAGTGAATTGTACAAAAACATCTTAAAACCAAAGGAGAAAAACTTTTAATTATATGAGAAATCTTCTTTTTAATAAATATTGGAGTGGACACAATTTTCTCCATTTTATTAATAAAAATGTTAAAATCTATAATAATAGTCTTTCCAAAAAGAACAATCTAGATAATACAGGATGATTTAGGAGGATTGGTGACTCTAAATCATTTTTACTCTACATTCTGTTGAGCCTACTTCTATAAATTAATAATATATTCCACACAAGCCAGGTGTGGCAGTGAACATCTGTAATTCCAACATTCAGGAGGCTGAGCCAGGAAGATTGCCATGAATTTACGGCCATCCAGGGCTTCATAGTGAGTTCAGGACCAACCTGGACTACAAGCAAAGCTCTGTCTCTCTCTCTCTCTCTCTCTCTCTCTCTCTCTCTCTCTCTCTCTATATATATATATATATATATCTGTGTGTGAGTAATAATATATATGCATACATATACATGTAACATATTATATATGTAATATATTATATATAATAGGTTTATGCCAAATGTGCAGAAAATGTATTTTAACAAATTGCAATTTAAATTATATCATTTAAATGTTAATTAAGTTTGGTATGCCTCTGCAATGTGAATACTGCATAAATTTCATTAAGATTCAAATTTTCTGAAGGCAGATTTCACTGTTCTTGCTCATTGTTATCACTCTAAGTGACTTGAACATGGCGTATTGCTTAATATTTAATCAGCTTAAATAGACTAATGCTGGGATGGCTTACCTTTACCAGCTTCAGAGGTTCTCAAATAAAATTTCCTTGTTCTGTAGTTGAATTTAACTGGTAATAGTACAGCTAAATTCCTTTTACATAGAATTTAATTTAATTTTGTTTGTGCGTGTTATTTGTAAAAAATTCATGTTTCATATTTGCATATTCATATATGCATATGGAACACATTGATTATGTTCACTTCTTCATTACCCAGTGCCCCTTTCCTCATTCCTTTCCCAATCTCATTATATACTTCATTCTGTAATATTTTAAGACAATCAACTTCCTGAAGCAAAATACTCACTTGCAAAGACTTACGCATAGCTCCTCTGGGAAAAGTACCATTAAATATTCTATAGAACATACGAATCTTTTTGTTAAGATTCGTTTTAGTGCTTTGGGAGAAGGTAGTTTGCGTGATTCTTTAGGACACGTAATTGAATACCAGTCTGTTCTACCTTTGGGTGGCTAACGATGTCATAGACAACTGGGAGATTGGAAGCACCTCTGGCAAATTGATAAGTACGTTAATTAAATGTGAAATTTGCTTCCTTAGTAGTGAAATTTAAGTAAAGGTATTGATTAATTAACAATGCCTAGTAGGACAATACTGTAACTTGGCACTTATCATAAAACTTTGCATTACAACAACATCCCAAGCCATGTCTTGGGGACAGCAGGACTGAGCAAGCCAAAAATAAAACTTTAAAACACCAGTGCCTTAAGCAGCACTCTTTTGGTGATCCATCGGAAGAATCAAGTTCTCAAGCAAGAAAATAGTATTTTTTTTTACCTTCTACACTAAATAGAACATGTCCTTTGAAGAAAACTGATGCTTTCATTGACTCTTTGAGAAATACAAAATACTAGCAATAACTGTACCATTCAGTGAATGTTGGCAATCACTGAAATCATTCAGTATAGTTTAGAAGAAGAAAAGTGGATAAATGGAAGAAATAATTTTAGACATTAGGAAACCACACTATCAGTACCTGGTGGAATTAGGAGCCACATATGATGTTTATGGAGTATCAAATATAAGGAAACAAGAATGAAAAATTTGAAGAGGACTATAGCTAAAATCATGAAAGGTAGTGGCTAAATATTTGAGAAATATGAGTTGTATTTACATGGGAACTTTGCAGGGATTGCACATGTGAATGTATTAATAGATTTATTGATAATCAAATTTTAGTTATTCAACTTATACATTGATAGCAATGTACAATTTATCAGTTATGTTTCTTTCTTTGTACCTTCATTTTAGTCTGTATATTGCCCAAGCCAGAAAACAGGTAGCTGAGCTCAAATCTTCACTGCACACATGGTGCCAGAATAAATAATATAAAATATAAATACTAGAATGACTTGTAAAACATTTAAAATTTTTGTTGTCCTCATGTAAATTGCAATAGATTTTCTGTTGCTTTCTAGATTCAAATATATATCTAGCTCATATTGATATTTCTATAAAATCATTTAAAAACACAGTTCTTATTCTGTATTCTTATTAAATATTCATATCTTTCCAAACATTTGGACATAAATTCCTAATCCTCAATAGCTGAACCAGACCCTGCCGAACTCCTTTTTTTAATGCCACATAATGCATGTAACAAAAATGTATCTTACTCTTTCATTTTCAATAGTTTGTGAAAAGTATTTATTTTTTGTCACTCACCAAAGTTTTCTCAGCCATCATTTTACCTTCATTTGTAATATTTTCCTGTAATATGTAGAAATAGAAATCATCTTTAAAAACTGGCTGTGGTGGAATCAGAGGCTCACCTTCTCAGTCTTCTTGTGTGAACATAGATTGCTTATGGTTGGTTTCATTGGGAGATGGATGGGAGACTGACACATACAGTTACACTGTCCAACCACTAGTTACTAGTAGCAGACTGGGCTATCTGGTGTACTGCTATAGTCTCATAATTCTTGTGTTTCAATGGCTTTTATTTTATTTAACAATCATCCCAAAGATGCAGGGGAAACAATAAGACATAATACTCAGATGGACAGGCTGATCTGATGCTGTATGACATCATGATGGAGCATGACTCAGAAGCAGAAGGTGAAACACCGGATGGTCTCTCTGATATGAGAGACCCAGACCACAACTATCTCATGGAACTTTAAACGAAAGACAAAGCAAAAGAGGGGCATGGGGGGTGAAGGGAGGGAAGGGAGGGTAGGGGGAGGGACAAAAGGAGAGCGGGAAAGCCCTTGTCACTTTGACAAGAAAGCTATGTGCACAAAATGCTCAACTCCATTGTAAACCTTAAATTCTGTACTTGTACATATCAATAAAATGGAAAAAAAATTAACATCGAGCATCATTTTCTCTAGGTTCTAGACATGGACCTACACAATTCAGAGTTTGTCTTGTTGTGTGTCACTCTTGTTTTATTTTCATTTCTATTCTTCAGTTTATTTTTCTAAAAAATAAGAATATTTTCTTGTGTTATTTCATATTGATAGCACGTAAGATTTCTTTTGATTTTTATAAGACTTACAAATAAGAGGTCACCTTGAGTCTCAGAGGAAACTTTGAACTTTACCTTCAATGTTGGAACTATTATGATTTTGGCGACTCTCAGAAATGGACTAAGTACATTTTAAATAATTAGATACTATTCTTCTTCTGATTCCTAACTTTCCTGTTATGACTGGTTTTCCTCCAAAGCAGGCACCTCTGGCATTCCCTTTCCTGGCTTAAAGCCAGGAGACCATTCTAAAGCAGAGACCAAAAGTATAAGCTAAAAAATTCTACATAAAGTTGCAGATGTCAAATATTGTGTCCCCACAATGTGAAAGAGGCTAGGACAAAGATTATATGTTGTAAATTCTCATCTGGGGCATCCTAATGAAGGGCGCCTTAGTTCTTTTTTTTATCCCGATAACAGAATACCTGACACGCACAAATTTGGGGAGGAAAATTCATTTCACCTCACAGTTTTAAGAAGTCCATTCATGCAACTGTGTAAGCACATGGCAGACTTGTAGGTGGAAGCATTTGCTCATATCGCTGCAAACAGGAAACTAAACCCTAGAGGGAAATGATGTGTAGCCAGTACCCTTCCAGGTCCTGTCCCAGTGATGTTCCGCCCCCTTCCAGGTTTAAACTACTAAATCACCACGTGCCTGTCTTCCATCACACACCTATAATACTCCATATACCTATAATCCACCCCTAAGACAAGGCCTCCATCTCCTAAAAGCCCATGGTTTCATAGGTAATCATGACATTCAAATGCATAAAAATTTTGGAGACATCATTCCAGATTCAAATACAATATGCATATGATAAAATATTTTTAATTGTGCGCAGTTTTCTAAAAGGAGACAATATTCTGTGTGTCTTTGGCCTCTACTCATTTCTGGTCTTTTTAATTTCTAACAACATAGAGCAATCCATGTGAACTTGTTCATCACTGGAAGAAGTAGGATGCTTAAGTGGGTTATAAGGCAACACTTTGTAAGGTAAACCAGGAGAGATCTTTTGGGTTGGACACTGATGTGGATGTAGACGCTATAGGAGCTGCAGGGACATACAGCATGAATTTCTTGTTTCTTCTTGGGTCAGTTCTACTCAAATATTGCTGCAGGTGTGTGCATATTTCTTAACCTGCTTGACAAACATAGCCATTGCATGTAGACAGATCTTACTAAATCTGTGGAGCAGTTGACCTGGCAGGTGTTTCAGGTGACTATAACCATTTCATAATCTCTTCATATAATACATTACTTGTCATTTGCCATCACCTGCTTTCTACCATAGTTTGGAGCCTTTAATTCCTTATTGTCTTATCTTTTGTTCATTATTATGCATGAGTATTTAACTTTTTGTATGAACTACTTAGAATTTTGAATATAAAATCAAGATCTAGTTCTTCAATGTATTGCTTACAATGCCTAAAACAAAGCTAAAATGAACAGTGCTACCAAATTGAAGGTGCTTTATAGGGAACGGGAAGGTATGGGCAGGGCACTTGACCTAGGGAAAGTAAATTTTAGGTTCATTTTGTTGTTCTTTTGGACAAATACATACTATATCGGGACTATAGGCAGTCAGAATTTAATTTGATACATATTACATGGTGATAATAAGATAACCAGCTTGACAAAGTGAAATATATGAGTAAAAATGTAAAACATTTGCAAATTTGCAATGAGAACTTTTAAAGAATTTATTTCTAATAAAAGAGAAAAAAGGATAAAAATACTAACATAATTTTGTGAGTACTAACAAGGTCAATTATTTTTATCGCCTATAATCAAGATTACATAAGATATTAGTTAGGATTAAAGATATACTAACTGAACTTCTTAATTCGTCTGTCTTTTTGAATTGTCATTGTAGAGAAAGGTAATAAACAGATAACTCATTTAATTTATGGTTTTTTTTCAAAATATAGAAAAGGCATTTTTTTATGAAAAACAGAAAAGTCAGAAGCTTCAGCTAGCCAAATGGAGTCCTGCAAAATGGTGACAGGGTGACCCTCCTTCTTAGTTTCACACAGGTGATTGCACATGTGAGCACTTATATCTTTACTACAATTAGCATTTAGTACACTTCTAAGTTTCTGATTTTGATATTTTATCTAGTAGCAACATTCAAATTTAATTCTACTCAAGCTTTATTGTTTGACTCATAACTAACCTTTAAAAAGATGTTGACAAGCAATGCTGTACCTAAGTGACAAAGGCCTTCATTGATGAGTTCTTGGGACTCTACATATAGTCTTCTTTTTTATATTTTTATTGATTTTATATGAAATAAGGATTGAAGTTATATTTTGCTTTAAAGACAGAGACATACACCAGCATTAATACATATGGTAAGTTAGTGGTAAAATTTGGTCTAACTTCGGAAAAATTGTATAGTTACTTAACACTTGTTGCTGTAATTTATGTGATTATTTTTATTTAAATATACTAAATTATAATAGAATAATTGCAATTTTCAAAATATCAGACTATCCAGCTAACAGAATCCAATATTAAGTTTTCAGACTAGAAATGCTTAAATTGTCTTTATTTCTGAAATTATGTGTATGTATCTAATCATCTAATATGTGTTTAATCTATATGAAGTCTTGAATAATGTATATGTGCATAGAATTTATACCTGAATATGATGGTATTTCCTAGAAACTTATCGTATAATAAAAACACTAAATTTATGAAATGAGTCATTAAACATGCACATAGCGATAAATACTGCACTAAAATAAGATTTTCATAAATTATTCATAAGGTTATTTAAATATGTCAATAATATATCTTTCTCCTTAGGCAACACATTCATTGAAGGCAAATCTTTCACAATTTAAATGATATCAGAATAATTTACATCGAGATTACTTCGGTAAAAATTAATTAACATGTGTAGCTTACAGTTAAAACTAAGGTTAAGATGACAAGAAATTGCATAGAAAATAGAAATATAAATTGTCATATTCACTCAATGTATTACCTTTCAACTTTCAATGTGAATAAATCATCATATATCTAACATACAAAGGCATAATTAATTTTTTCAGCTGGTATTTTTCGAGCACCAACTCAATATTATACAGGCATTTGTGATGTTGCAGAAAATAAGGAGAGCAATCTCTGACTTCACGCATCTTATATTCTTTTACAGAAAAATTAAATAAATGTGTAATATAACATTTGCTATAGTAAATATCATAGAAAGTAACAAACTGATCTCTACCCATTGCATTACTTTTTAATAGGGCATATGAAAGTCACCTCCTAGAAAAGGAAATTGAGCAATGACTTAAGTAGAGGGAAACAACGACCATGCAGGCGATTTTGTACAGGAAAAATTCTGGCAGAGAAAATACGAAGTAAATTGATCCGGAGTTAGGTAAATGGTAGACATGCTTGATTTTCAATAAGGCCAGATGACTCACAGTGCTAAAATGCATTGCCCTCTACATATTTATATATGTGGTCATAGTAGTCTGAATGTCAGCTAGCATACACTACCCCAGTTAATATGCAGTTCCCATAAATTACATTTGTATTTTTCTTACTATTCTTAAACCAAAAATAAAATATCTAAGATTTTTTTAAAAGGTCTCAACTTTCAAAATCTCTCGATGGCCATTTTCAAATGACATTTGAATAGACATAGATGCATATATTGATGTAATTTATTAAATTAATTTTAAAATGCACACTGATATTTCAATCAAAAAATAAGGCGACATTTTATAAGCAGCTTTACTCAGTTGAAAACAACATTATAGTCTTCCAAAATTATAACTTTTCCCTTTACTTCTGAATTCTGACTTATATGCCACGGCAAATCTCAGATAAATAGTTATGTACGTATAAACACATAATATTTATTGCGAAAAGTAGGATCATGATAACGGACTAACATTGCCAGGACAGTAAAACAATCATTCATTACACCTTATAAATAAATATTATTTTGCACTATTTGAAAAGAGTTTGCATGAGTTTTTTCTAAGACTGATGATGAAATTGCTTTGACAGTAAAATAATTTTCTCAAGAATAATTCACACTGGTCGTCTCTCTTGTTTATTGCTACTTGTGGCTGGGGCAAGTCTACTTTAACATAAATGAGAGAAGGCATGAGAAATGATTAATTTCTGCCGCCCCATTTTTTCTTATTTATTTCTACCATTCTGTCCACTTACTATGAGCCTCCTCACATTTCAAAAACAGCTTCTCCTCTTTGACAAACAAATTGTGCTATTTACTTCCATCCTTAGAGAAAATGAATGGCTTAGCTGGTGAGGCGTCCGGATCAAAAGGAAACTAGTGCTATGTATTCTCGACAAAGGAAATAGATCTTTGGAAAACAACTCCCAGCACTATCATGGCATGTTTCAGAACTGCACAGAATTATTCTGTGTCTCTTCTTTATAAAACTCTAAGTCTTTCAAAGAAAAATCAACCAAATTCTGTGATACAGGCAGATAGTTTCACCACAAGTCATGGGAACAGAATAGTCCAAGTAGGTTAGCTATAATTCTCTGTAACTTAGTGTGCTTGTACAAATGTCCTATGGGTTCCGAACTGAATGAGAGGAAGCACTCTGAAACAAATAAAGCTAAGTAACAATAAAGAAAGTGAATTGTCCTTTTCAGATATATCAAAGTGAACTGATTATAAAGTTGTGACAATCATTGTGGCTTATATTATTTTATTCGTATCTATGTTTCAAAGTTAATGAAAATTTGAAATATCTTATTATCATAAAACCCCATTGTTTGAATTCTACAAAGGGAAGTAAATAAAAGATGGGGTTTTGTTTTTATGCTGTTTCCAAAAATTGTATTCTAATAAAAATTAATAACATGGTAAATAACTGGAAAGAAAAGTAAATATTTTAACAGTGTCTTATTTATAATTTTTGTTCTGTCTTGTTCTATTCAGATATTACAAAATAAATTTAATAGGCTAAAACATATAAAATTAGGTTACCATTAAATGTTATTTTTGCCATTTCTGCTCATCATCTTACTAGTATTTTTGAAGCAACTTTTTTTTTTCTTTTCTTGGAGGCAGGATCTCTCTCTGTAGTCCAGGCTGGTACTGAACTCACAGTGTAGCCCAGGCTAGCCTAGAACTCATGGAAATTCTTCTGCCTCAGCCTCCTAAGTGCTTGGTGATAGTCATGCAGAACCAGCTAGTATGTGATGCTACGGTACTGAATCTGGGACCACATACCTCCTAGACAAGCACTCTGATAACTGAAATATGCCTATAATCCCCAAAATTATGATTTTTGAAGTATTAAAAAGAGAAGAGTTAAAGGATTTTACTGAGTCCATAGAAAATTCCAGGCCTATTTGACATTAAAACTTCTTAATTTTATAGCTAGTCACAGATATTATGTAATGGAAAATTTTAAACTTAAATAATAACAAAAGTGAGATAGTAGAGGTTAAGCGATATCTCTACACCCCTCCCCATATAGCTAAAATAAAAGTGAACAGTAGTTGTTCCTATCAAATTAACTCTGCTCATGATTTGGTGCTTTTAGGAGGTAAAGTGAAAAAAAAAAAAAATGTGGCACACCTCATACCAACTCCAAGCCTTGGGGTTCCCTCAAAATCGGTATTTCAAAAAGCAAACCCAAAAATGTCATTTTATTCATAATTGGAGCTCACATAGAAGAAATACAAATAAAAATTAGCAGAGAAGCACATAGGATGAAGTCGAAGTGCTCTCCTTGGGCTAGAGTACTGCGGGCAGCAAGTATTTCAACCAGCACAGCAACAGAGAGTGACAATACGTGTAGAATACTGCTCACCAGGGACACCTAGATCCTGTTTTTAGGCGTGCGGATGACCATGTAGATGTCCGACAATAGTCATCAAAATGAAACTAAACAAAAACTTAAGCATCTAGTCCAAAATCTCCAAATTGTAAACTACATCATTAGTGTGGAACGCTGAACATGGACAAAGGCTATCACATTAACAAGGACACAATTAGGAGGTAAGACACTCAAAGGACTTTGAGACTGTGCCCCAGGAGCAAAAGGTAAATGTCAGCACGGTATTGGGTAAAGATAAAGATTGATCTTCTGCTTCACAAATATCCAGACAACATAATGCATGAGAGGAAGCAAACTCAGTGATGTGTTTCATGATGACCAGACAACAACAAAACATCGTACCACTCCCAAAAGCCCTTGTCACCTTGACAAGATACTTATGTGCATAAAAGGCTCAAATCCATTGTAAACCTTAAATTTGGCACTTATACATATAAATAAAATGGGTAAAAATTGAATAATTTATATTTTCATTTTGAATAACAAAATAGAGAATGTATTTAATGTGCCTTCTTTTACCAAAAACTCCTAGTTTGTGTTGAGTTGTATAACAGTCTTTTTCTAAGTCCTACCATAAAACAAGTTGAAAAGCTGACACAGATTTTCACTTTACCTAAATGCATGCAGCTACATATAGTTTGAGTTAGGAATGACAGCATTTATTGTGACTGAGCCCTCTTTATTCTCTGTGCTCCGACACACCTGAGATGACTGTAGTTTTCACATCCTGGCAATCCTGCAACACCTCTACACAGCCTGTCAATGGGACAGAGGACAGGTTTACTGGCTCATCCCTGGGTGAGCCTTTAAGCTGAAAAGTTATTTATTTATTTACTTATTTTGAATCGAGTTCTGGCTCTGTAGCCCAGGCTTCTCCTGAACTCACTGTGTAGTCCAGGTTAGCTTTGGACTCACAGCAATCTTCTACCTCATCCTCGCCAGTGCTGGGTTGCAGGGATGCACCACCATGGCCAGCTTCATGTGCTTCTGTGAATAGAACTCAGGGCCTTGTGCTTTTTAGGGAAGGACTTTAATTGCTGTGCCATTCCTCCAGCCCCTTGAACTGAAAATTTAAATTGAATATGTATTTCTCTCAGAAGCAGATTTAAATAGGGTTTCCTATATTCTTCAAGGTTTTTAAGCTATAATTTCCTAAAAGAATATATTAATTCTATTGGAAAAATAAATTAACAATTGGATAAATTTTATATGATGATTTTAAAAACTTCTAACTATAAAATATTATTTTTTGTATTCAGAAAGATATTCTTTTTATTTGTATCAAATTTGGAATATAGTCTTGACTGTTTCAATTGTTTTATACTAAAAAATAGTAGTAAAAATTTATGCTTATAATTACGCACTGATCTATTATATAAATAAATATAAAGCAACCACATAGGCACAATGTATCTATTTCATATTTTAGTTAAATATCAATTTCATGCATATTTCATAGAGAAAGAAGAGAACTTTCTAAGTAAAACAGTGTAACAAATGTCATTGTTAAACAATCAAGAAACAATGGAACCAAAGTTGTGTTTTTATTTATTTTCAAAGGTATTTTTATTAAATATACTTGTTGAGCAATTACTATTGAAAGGAGTGTTCAGGAAAAAATTCAGTTTTTAAGATCCTGTTTGTATATATGCACTCCTGTGGCAATCTTAATTACCAATATGGTATCGTTGATGGTAGAATCACTACTTTTAAAATCCAAGAACAATTTATTTTATGCCTAAATCCTTATGATTATTCAGTAATACAAAATGTTGTATTCCAATTGATTTGAATTGTTAAAAAGCAATTACTTTGTAGATGGAAATGCCAGGAGATCTTTGTGCTGAAGAGAGACAAAGCTCTCTGTTAACTGTCCTAACACGTCGTTACTTGACCTTATGCAGTTGAAGCAAATGACAGATGACATTGATTCATATAGACATACACGTCTACCTTGAATATAACCAACAATGTGTGTCTTGCTGTCTCTCAAATTTGATAGAGCACCTTGCTGTGCTGAAAAAGGCCGTGTGCTTCACAGGCTTTCTGAGGTACGTGATAGTATTTCTCATGAAATTACCAAAAAGAGACATTAACTTTACCATTATAAATGAAATTATTACATAAGAAACTCTTGTCATGTAGTGGGGAAGAAGTGTATTAGTCTTAAATGACAAATATGTCAGGCTTCATTAAAGATAAGCTTCGAATTCTGACATAAGTAATTATATTCTAATCTTATAAGATAAGAACACCATGTAAATAGAATAAAGACACTATAAATATTCATAGAGGCTACAATTTTTGTAAGAAAATTTTGAAAATGCGGTGACTTCAAGGCTACAAAGACTCAGCAGCCCTATGTAATTTGTAGTGGGAAGCACTTCTTTAAGAAATAATGCTTTAAATCTATACAGGTGGATCTGGAAAGGAGACTTCTCACACACATGTCACAGCATCGCATGCACAATTGAATATTAAATTAAAAATAACTTTGATGTAAATTAGCAGCTGTTGAATAATTTTAATGTTTTTGTTTAACTAATTTCTGACTATGGAAAGTTATAAGAGTATAATAAAAATCCCCATATTCACTTTAACAGGATCCAACATATTTAATATTTTGCCATATATTGGTACATTTATTACAACTTTTTCAAATTTAAATACACTTTTTTCCCCCTGAAACACATGACAGTTTGTTCATTTGTTCTTTTCTTTTGTTTTTTGGGAGACAGAATCTCTGTAGTCCAGGTTACTCCTGAACACACCATGTAGCCCAGAATGGCTCTAACTCATGGCAATCCTTCTCTCTCAGTTTTCTGACTGCTGGGATTTCAGGTGTGTGCTACCATGCCCAGCTTATATGGAGATTGGGGAATAGAAGCCAGGGCCTTGCACTTGCTAGGCAAATACCTTAACCACTCTGCTATTCCTCCAACCCTAATTATCAAGTTCTTGTATTCTCTGATATCGTTCTGCTTATTTTCTAATACTAAGTGTATTTTCCCATATAACCATAGATGCTGCTTCTTATATAATTACAGCCATGTTTTCATAAACTTTGAGACTGATACAATAATTTATTCTGTGCCAAGCATTCCAACAATGTACTTTACCACATTTTCTCCAAAAGGATCAAATTCAGGAACACATATTTACGATCTGAGTCTTTTAGAGATATTTTAAATCTAGAATAGTTTTCTGTCATCCCTATCATCTATACCTTTAATATTATTGTAAAAAAGCCAGGATATTTTACATAATGCCTCTAGATTTGTATTATTTTTTGATGTTCATGATTATATTAAAGTTATGCATTTTGGGCTTACATGACTAAAGGTCCTTATGTCCTCAGGGTTCCACATCGTGTATGAGGTCACTAAGTTGACCATATGGATTTTGATCATTTGGCAAAGGTGATGATGATTTTCTTCAACGTTTACTGTTTTGTGCCACTATTGAACAATTTTGGGGGAGATTTGACTTTATGTGAACTATAGAAAATGAAAATTTAGATAATTTCTTCTATAAAATCTGTGTCTTCACAATTCACTTTTTAAAATATTTTTACTCAAAACTTTGTCCAGTTAGGTCATTTAAAATAATTTTATATAATAACGTCAAGACTCGGGGTAAAGTACTTCCAGGAGGAATCAAAACAATTGTTTGATCTTTAATAATTTTGGATAGTTAAAACTTGGGATTGATAGAAATGAAATATATGTTTAATTTCAATTTGTGATGATAAGCTCTTTATCATTTACAGGAAGAAATCATAGAAATTTGTATTAGTATAAGAAAAACTTTCATTACCCTTTACCAATATACACCATTTTTAATATCTTGCCAAATCATTAGAAATTAATTTAAACACTATAGGATTAATTGCATTAAATTGCAAAAAAATCAATATGTATCACAAGAAAGTGCTTGATTACTCAAAATGAAGTTTTTGGAAGAACAGTGTTAATATGTGCATGCTATCCCTTACCTCTTGATAATACTGATACAATAATTTATTCTGTGCCAAGCATTCTAACATTGTTGTTTATAAGATTTTTTTTTCCCACAAGGCTCAAATTCAGGATCACACATTTGATGGTCCGGGATCAGGAACTCTTGATTTGATTATGAATAGTCACTCAGAGTTCACAGAAGATTCCAAAACAGGAAGATGTTTACTGAGAGATTAAAGCTCTTGAGGAAAGGCCAAGAGGGTTTGGAGGGAGGGTGCAAGGAGCATGAAGCAGTGTAACCCTTTATAAAGCTCATGTGTGTCCTGTGCTGTGGGTTCTAGAACAATGAATGCCGGCTACTAATTACCTTATGGCATATCGGAGAAAACAGCAGGAGGTTGACAAGCTGTTGTCTTAACTACTTTTCCTTTGTGGTTTCTATGACTATCACGATTCATAGATTAATATTATCAAATTATGCAAAAATTTAGTAGAACAGAAAGAAAAGATTAAACCTATGGTTACCAAACCTCAGTGACCAATTTCTGGAATCTATATAATTTGTCTAGTAAACAATCTACTGTATTTTCTAGTTGCTATTTTGTTATTTCCCATGCTATTATTTAAGTCTTAAATAGAATTCTATACCAGGATACCAGGAATGGGCATAGGTTTCAAGGTACCTATTAAGCTTCAAATCTAGAAAAGAATGCTCTTTTACTGTTTGGTTAAATCATTTTTAGGAATCCTACTCTCAGATGGGTTTCAGAAACTCCTGCTTCAGAGAACTTGAAGACAGTAATTAAACTCAACTTTCTTATTTGGGACTATGTTATGCTCTCCTTACTTATTTTAAAAATAGACATTTTTTGTTGTTCTTATGATTGAGCCCAAAAACACTCTAACAATAGGTAAAATCTGTTTGAGATGAGGTCTCAAAACCTTGCTCTGTCTTGCACCAGCCTCAGCCTCCCGAATGGTGACGATTATAACCACTTCTTGTTCAATTTGTTTTTCCTTGGTTGTCTAATATTTGAGATCTCTTTAACCTTAGGCAGCCATCTTTAGTCAGAATGGAAACCAGCCTCCATGGAAGACAAACGCGTTTTTCCCTGCCCTTCCATCCACAAAAGAAAACAGAATTGGAAACATTGTCAGTTGCCAATTCAGCAACTTTTTTATCATTTTTATCATTAGACCTTTGGCCTACTCAGAGTTCCCAATCATTTAAATTTTCTTACATAAATTAGAAGCTGCAAGATAAAGATCAAGTTCTTTAAGTATCATTTTACAGATTCTTTTCACCATTTGGAGTTGAAAAAGGAAAGGATTCAGAGAACAGAAAATTTTTCCCTAAAATTTTCTTTTAACTTGCATACATAGACAGTATAGTAGATCATGACTTTATGGTAGAACAAACTAAAATGTTAATTGCACTGTACTGATTAAAACAAAATAAAAAATAAAAAGTTTGAAACAAAGAATTAAAAAGAACAAGATACAAAAAATAAAAGCAAAATAAAATGAATAATTAATAATCATGGCACTTTCAATATCTGCAAAATGAATTGGAAGTTTGGAAATTCTAGATAAGTAATTTACTACGTTTAGTCAAAAAAAAAAACGTAGTTCTTTTAATTTCTCCCTTCCACTTTGAAATTTCATTGAGCTGCTCTCCTCAAAATAGACATTTTGACTCTCTTTTCCATGAACCCTCTGATATTGCTGATATTGCTGTTGCTGTTTTCTTTTTTTCCTATTTATCCGCCAAATCACTGTTAATTTGTAAGTATTTTAAAGTTTAAATAAATGACTATATTTACTCTCATTCTTGCACTCATTGAGATTACTTGTTATCGTTTTACTTCTAGCACTTTGCTTCTTAGCTCCGCTTCCTTCTACATTACTGTTTAATATAATGCTCGTTACAATGAAATATACAGGTAGGCATGGGCTCCTTCCCTTATTCCATATCTCCTTCATTAGAAAGGACTGACCCTACTCACCGTTACTTTAACGTTTATTTCAGTTGAATCCGAAAAATTATGATGAACTTCTTACTCTCCTATAATTAATTTAACCGTATGACCACTACAAGTTTTCTCCTCACGTAAATCTCCATGTTGTTCTGGTAAATTTAAGATTCTAGAAAACTTGTGTATCAAATGAATTTAACTCTTGATAAATAATTTCTCAGAAAGCAGGCCTCATCTTGAAACTTCAAGGCAAAGATCTGTAAGAATATTCACTGTGATATTATCACAGTGAGAAATTTGACTTCTGGGGTACAACGGTAATGCATACACTCAATTTTCAATGAGAAGAGATTATGAGAGGAAAGATTCACATTGCACTTGAATTCTCTATAAATAAGTAATATGTTTGGCTATTAGTTTTCAATATGTTAATTTATATAATCTTAATTTGATTACTTCCTAGAGCCTAATCCTCAACTCTTTGAAGTGACTTATTTTTACTAAAACCTTCCTCAAAAATTCTTTACACTAATTCAAATGACTGCTTCCTGAAGAGATAATGCATATTAAAATCTGATTTTCATAAATTTACATAAAATCACAAATGTAACATAGATTTAAGAATTATAAAAAGGCTTTTTATAGTAGTCTCCACATAGGTTGTTCAAAAGATATTAGCACATCTTATCTAAAGTCTAACCAGTATTTTAATGAGACACATTTTTTTTCAATTTTGTGGCTCAATAATTTGCATAGCATGCTCTGTATAATTTAACAAATTCTGTTTATTGATTATCTGAATTTAGTGAGAACTATGCACGTTTTATTTATTTTTCATGTCTCATAATTATGAACCATAGACCAGGGCATCTAGGAAATATTTATATAAATATTTTTTCTATATCTAACTTATTTCACTGTGCAGTTTTAAATAAATAGGTTATTCATACTTATAGAAAACAACAGTATTTATCTGAACTTGTGCTGCGTATGCAGGTGTTATTTGAAATTTTTACATGCTCATGTTAAAATAGGAAACTTACATAATCAATCTGCAGACCATCATTCATTATTCCAACCCTAAAATAAGAAAGTATACCTCCAACTTAAAACCTACTTCCTGGTCACCCCATCTCCACAAGGAATCTCCATCTTACTGATTTCTGGAGGGCATCAGTGCCTCAATTTAAATTTGTAAAAATGGAGAATTAGTTCTTAAGATTGTACTGTGTGTTTGCAGAAATAATACTTAGTGTTTTTCGTTCATGTAATAAAAATAAAATTTATGGAAATGCATGCCTAATTATCACAATTTAGGATGTTTATTGTGCCATCTTTCTCAGACTTAGGAATGGGAAATTCAGGAAAGGAACAAGAAGATAATATACATTTTTATTTGCGTGTTTTCTTCAATTCAAGGTATTAGATAAGACAAATAAGAAAATTTATTAGCTAAATCTCTTCTCTGCAACATGAGGTGATTGTGAATGAAAGTGGGTCATTGAGACACCTTTCAGATCTTCTCATTCCATTCCAGTAGCATAGTTTTGGAAAACTGAATCACCTTTCAGTGACTGGAAGTCAGAATGAAGTTAAATCTTGTAAGCATGCTACCCAAGAACAGAAGTCCATGAATATACATGTACAAAAACTGGCCAATGGAAAAAAATGTACCTCAGAAAAGACTGAATACAGAGAAGAGATGCCGTGGGACAGGCCCAATCCAAGGACTCACCATAGTGAAGGAGCAGTAGAAAGCGTGTGCAGTCATGCCTGAGATCAGACCCATGGTTTCCAGCCTCCAGCGCTTAGGGAAGAAGTGTGAGAACAATCCTTTAAGAGTGAAATACAGGGAAAGATTTTCAACAATGGCCTAAGTTTAGAGAAATTAACCAAGTAAATAAAGTTGGAATATAAAGGAGACTGTTCATCTGAATACAAGTAAAAGCCTAGTGATAGATTTGGGCATTAAGCCAAAATGAAAGCAGCAAGTTTAATTGGATAAAAGTCACTTTAAGATCAACATTATTGTGCCCAGAGACTTGACATAGATGAACTGATTGGTAGCTGTTAAACATACATGGAGAGAGAGGAGTTAAATCCAGGGGAATTAAAATTTCTATAAGCAATTTTTGTGAAAATGCTAAAAATTTAAGCAATACAAAATAAAACATTTAAGTCTATGATAAAAATAAGTTATTTTCTCTTATTAAAACAATTTTAATTTCAAAATGTGCAGACTTACAGTGGTATAATTAACATAGAATGTTGAACATATAAATCTGGATTATACTACATATTCATAACCATATCCCTCATGATATGATCAGTAAGGACAGTGCACATATTCATATAGTCCTGACATTTCAAAACCTACTTTTAATATTTTCTCTTACTTTTCCCTAAACTGTGGACCCCTTTCCAGGATTGCAGGCAACAAATACTGATTTACACTGATTTACTTTCTGTTTTTGTTTCTGTTATGTTGTGTGTGTGTGTGTGTGTGTGTGTGTGTGTGTGTGTGTGTGCGTTAGTGGTGATAACTACATCTCAAGAACATCTTTTTTAGTTGCTGTTTTTTGAGACAGGGTCTCAACAAAGGTGATAAATTGTCCGGGCTGAACTTGAACGTGCGATCCTAATGCCTCAGCTTCTGAAAGTGCTGGGATTACAGCCTGTACAACTGGGTCCAATTTGTTTTCTGTGACAGTGGATTTTTTTGTTTATGAAATCTAATGTATTTATAAAGTATGTTTGGGCCTAGGGATAGATGTAGGCAAGTAAAGCACTTAACTATCAAGGACAAGGTTGTGGGTTCAGTTTCCCCTAAAATAGACATGGTGATGTATACCTGTTTTCTAGCACTTGGGAGGCTGAGGCAGAAGGATTAACTTAAGCTTGAGCCAACCTGGACTGTATAGTAAGTTCAAGACCAGCCTGGTTTACAGAGTGAGACCTGGTCTCTAAGTAAATAAAAATAATAAGTAAATGAATAAATAAGTCTACCTGATTTTTGACCTAGCGTCATTAGTTTTAATATATACATGTCACTGCTAGGTGAATTGTTCATGGCTCTTAAGTGCATAGCAGGCATTATTCTTGCCATTTTCTTTTATTATCTTCTATTTGCATGTAACAGAATAATCCATTGGTCTTTCAATGAACGTGTAATTTGTTTTCCATTTCCTGTAGATGTAGGAGTGAAATATTAGCTCAAATGATAAGTGTTGCATTTAATTTTTCATGAAACTGCTGAAATTTTTTTCCAAAATGTGTGTGTGTGGTTTTCTTCTACTTGCTCACTTTCCAGTGAAGGAAATTTCGAGATGCCGTACAACTTTCCCATCCTGAAGGAAAGAACACTTTTCTTTCTAAATACTTTTTGTATGTATTATATATTTCAATCTCATATTGGTTTTAATATATATATATTTTCCAAATGGCGAATGTACTGAAATTTATTTTCATAAGATTTTTCACTATTTTTAGATAAAATAGTCATTCAAATACTTTCTCTACCTTCAGCTGGATATTTTCAAATGATTGATTTATTTTTGTGAGTTCTATCAACTTAGTGTTTAAAGAAATGTGTGCATTTTATTGAAGTTGACTTTATTGACATGAGGTTGTTCTTATTTTCTTCTTTATATATTAGTATATCTTGAATCTGTGGTGATTTTTATCTGTTTTTTCTTAGATGAAACCATGTACTATATATCTTCTTTTTTTCTTGATCTTTCCAAATAGAGATTTTCTAATAACATTGACATTTTCTGAGAACATGTTTTATTGTGGTGATAATTTTATTTAGCTTATCATATTTATTGCAATAGTTTTTGTTTTATATTTATTACTTCCTGGTTTCTGTTTATTTTGAATATAAGTGTATTGTTTGTTTCTTAGTGTAGAAATTATGATGTTGATCTGAACCTTACCTCTTTTTAAATAGGTCCCGTTGCATACTTGAAAACCTCTCTGAAGGTTTTGGGAATAGCATGCCTGCATTTTTGTTACATGGAACTATTTGGCTTCCCTCTTTGTTTCTCTTTTAATCTATTGGCTAAAACTATAGAGTACTTAGTAAAGCAGAATTCAGTTTCTAAATATTTAGATAGATTCCAGATAGCCTTCTGTTATTGGTTTTCACTTGATTGTATGGCAATCCTAAAAATAAACTTCAATCTTTTCAAACATTGAAAGTTTCTAAAAGGATCCTAAATTACTTCTCATCCTGGCAAATATCTCCCGAGTCCTCCATACAATTGAATATTTTTAGAACTTTGAGTAATTTAGTCTATGTCAATAAGAAAAATTGTGTTTCTTGTTTTTAAGATAATATTACATTGATAATTAATTTCCATAATTATTGAAGGCAAATTATCATACTATCAATCATGTTGAAAGTTTTAATTTCTGCTTTTATTCTATCAATTTCTAATCTTTCTAAAGCCCTATTCACAGGTGCAGAACACTCAGGATTACAACCTGGAAAAGGATTTATCTACACATCAAAATGAAATGAACTTTTAGACACCACGTAATATTTTTGTTCTGAATCCTCTGAATATTTTTCAGTTACCAAGGTGTACATCACTCATCAAATATCCTCTCAAGCTTTTAAGTTTTTTGTTTAAAAATTACCAAAATTAATCTTTTGAGAAAATTTAAAAATGAATTGAATGAGTTTGATTTATAAGAAATATGTTAAGACCTGGGGCAAGAATGGTGTTAGTTTGACTCTTAATTCTCTGCCACCTGAGTCCACCAATTTGGTTAATATATAGTGACAAGGCAGTGATGGCATTCACAACTGGCAGCAGCATTGTCAGACAGGGCTGTCTTCAATAACAGCGAGGAGTGGGAACGCTATCGGTGATGTCAGCAGAAGTACCAACATAGTAAAAAAAAACCAACAACAACAACAACAACAACAACAACAACTAAGCACAATGCTGTTATATGGTACTGGTACTTGAGGAGACGATTATGATCGTCCATATATTTTAAAGGGAGATCTTAGAAATAAGAGAGCCAAAGAGTAACAAGACAAGCATTCCAGATTCTGGTTCTTTGGGAATATAGCACTATGCAGAGAGGAGATGCTGGGGACATGAGGGGAAAATGAAAACTAGGCTCTTCTTGAGAATTGATCTGAGACTTGACTGTGCTTCCCAATAGACATGCATTCATGGAGAGAGGGTTCAAATGTTACTGGCTTGAGGACTTCCAGCAGAACTTCTATCTGACTGTTTTTATTCAAAAGAAGGCGATATGGTAACCAAATTAGAAGGGAGGAAGTAAATGTTTCTTATATGCTATAACCCTACATGTAGTCAATCCTAAAATGAAAAAAGTATATATATATATATATATATATATATATATATATATATATATATCTCCTAACTCATAATTACTTCTGGAACTATGCAAAGCAGAAGATAATATATAAAATTCAATTACATTTTTGTAGTCAAGTTTAAGCAATAGGAACACAGCAACAAAAATAAACTGAAGTTGAGAAAGTTTCTCTTACAGAGCATCAAAAAATATGATTTGAGCTAAATTTAACAAAACAAATAACGAACCTTTGCTTGGAGAGCAACAAACATGTCAGAAATTAATTAAAGATTTTTCTCACTAAGTGGGAAGATACTGGCATGTCTCAAACTTGGTCACATAATAACTGTGTGCAATCCCGATACTGGGGAGGCTGAGGGAGGAGAATTTCTGTGGTGAATTCTAGGCTCATCTGGGCTACATAATGAGTCCAAGCTCAGCCTGCTCTGCAGAGTGATGTCATGTCTCAAAGAGGCAAAAATAAAAAAAAAATGTGTTGAGGAGTTGCATTCCCCAATTTCAGTTATATTTAAAGCTAACTTAATTAAGATGGTTTTATTTGTGTTAAATAGAATACAGAGACTATTCGATACACAGATATTGCAGTAAAATCTAGAAGTAGATTTTTCTCTTTGATCGTTATTTAGTTTTTGTTAAGACTATCAGGAAAATCCAATGCAATGACATACTATGTAACAAATGATAATGGGCAATTAGATCCTTGTTATTCATATTCAAAAATTAATCCAGAAGGGAAGTAAATATTAATTATATGCTATAAGCCATAATACTTATGGGACAATATTTAGGATAAAGTCTTTGTGTACTTGAGTAAAGTCAACATGTGTATATCCACACATGTTAACCAAAGTAAGATCTGCAAAACAACAATAAAAATGCAATAATTGGACTTTTTCAAAAATAAAATCTATTAAAAGAGAGCAATTAGAAAATGACCAGGCAATGCAAGAAACAGACTCAGGAGAATATTTTCAAGCTATATCTGACAAAGAGCTTATGTCATGATATTTCAAGAAAAAAATCAACTCAAGAAGAAAAATCAAATGAGATAAGAGATGAGTCAAGTAATTGAATAAAGCCATCAGTAAAAAGAATTACGTATGATGTGCAGCATATGTTTTATTGGAGTTTTATTTGTTATGATTTTAATTTCACTTTTTAAAAATATTTCCCTCTCTATGGTTGATCCCACACAGTGCATTTGAACATTTTTGTATCTATAAATTCCATTTGAATACTTTCTGTTTACCTGTGGCTACAAATAAATATATCAAATGTTTCCTATATATATGTTTGAACATGTTTGATATCATTATAATAAAATTTAATTGTAGAACAAAGTCAACTATCCGTGTTATTCACATGTTTATTTTTAAACACCCATGATACTGCCAATATTTCAAATATTTCACTCTTCTTTTCTTCTCCATGTAATTTTTATTTTTCACTTTTTTACATTTGTCTTCCACTTTGATATATTATATACTCTCTCCCTCTCTCTCTCTCTCTCTTTCTCTTTCTCTCTCTCTATACATATATACATATATATGACAGACACATGTATCTTCTTCACAAATAAAGAACAAATTACATAGTCCAAAATAAAGTGTCCTAGGGTAAACATTTTTATTCCAATTAGAGAAATAGGAAGTTAAAATATTAAGGCTATAGCAAGGTGTAAATCAAAAAAGAAGAAACATTAAGTATATATATGTAATATGTACTGACTATATGTAAATAAACATGGAAATATTTATTTCTTTATCTATCTCACTTTAGCTCCATTTCCTTTTGTCCTTGTTATGTATCCAGGTAATATATCTTCTCTATTTAATTCAGAAATTTCTGGTATATGATTCACTTGAAGATAAAACAAAAATGTGCCTCTAAGGAAAAATTTTGCATTTTATGTTCTCTCCACTAGTTTTCAGGTTAAATGTTTCCTTCCTCTCTGTTTCCCTCTCTCCATGTGATCTGTCCTTTTATTCCAGGGTAGATGAAATTTTCATACAATGATATCTTTTTATACATACTTTCTCAATCCCTCTATTATATTTAATGCTAGGTTAACTTGCAAATTTTTGCTGGCTGTTTCTAATTCCCATTTACCTAATCAGCAAAACAGAGAATAATTCTATGATTTTACTCATAGAAAGGTTTCTTCTCTATTGACACAAAACCATTCTTGACAATTCTCAACATGATAACTTGAACTTACCCTTTTACATTTATGAAGTCCAACTTTGCAAACACTCTCAAAAGTTGGCCTTTTCTTTACTGTAAAAATTATTATAGATATTAAAATTACTGTCACTGACTATGCTCCTCTTCAAGGCTCCCTCACCTAAATAAATGTTATTTCTTACTTACCATATATAAAAGTACAATCCCTATTTTTACACACTCAATAGGAACATATTTTTCACATTATTCACTCCTACGTCTTTTAATAGAATTATGAGTCCCTTCCCATGGGAGAAATACCCATCTGCATTAGTGAAATCACACTTGGCCATCTGACATGTTTAACCAATAAACATAGAACAAAAATGGTTGTGCTCCAGACAGATCAACATTTATTTTATTTTTAAATTTGTTTGTTTGTTTGTTGCTGGTGGTTCACCTCTGGAGTTTTGCACCAGCCTTCATTTATTAATTAATTAATGTATTGTGAATTTATTGTTATTTTATTTTTTTTATTTAGTTTTAAGACGTGGCCTTGCTGCATCTGTCTGGTTTTCTGTCTTTGGATGAAAGCACCAGGCTGTTGCTGGCAAATGAAACCCAATCATAATAAAAAGGTGTGGTGGAGAAAATATTCTTAATTCATTGTGGTTGGGAAGCATAACACGGAAACAATGTCGTAGAGAAAATTACCAAAACATTCAGACAGAGAACCCCTAAAGCCACACACCTCTGTGATTTAACTAGATGTAGCAAAAGTTTGTTTCACTGGGGATCCCCAAATCAATCAAGTCGATCCTCAAGTCAAGTTCCACCCCCATCAACTTCGTGGCCGAACAGGTCCTTAGAGCGTGCTTAATCTTCGGATATGGACAATTGGACATTCTTAATCTGCATTACTTAACTATCCCACATGTAACCGGAAACAATATATTACCCAAAGTTTCAACAGTTTAAAGCACTTCTCAAATGTCCAAGTTCATGTCTCTTTTGATTCCTCATAAACGTTAGGGGACAAAGAACTTGATTTCTTAAAATAAAACAATGTTTAAACAGCCTGGATCGAGTGGGACCAGGTGCCTGCATATATTAACTGCCTTATCTGAAATGTTCTCGACCATTTTTGATAATAACCTAGCCCTACAGCTGGCGTGACCGCTCTAGCCCCGTTTAACAACTCAGCACTTTCTTAACAACCCTCTAAGGATCTTTCTGGTGAGCCAATGTATGAAGGACGTGTATTACGCTTTTGCCTTCTGCTTGGCAATATCCACTGCTCTACAGTTGTGTGTAACTTTCTAACGACTACACTAAGCACCATAACTGGTGAGAGGAGTAGACACAGAGAAAAAATAAAGCATAAATTTGCTCCTGGAAGCTCTTTTGCTTCCCGTAACTCTGTAATTGGACTTGAGTACCCAAATAGAAGAGCCGGGATCCAATACAAGTTCTTTTTTTTTTTCTGTAAAAATCAAGAACAAGTTATGGAAGCCCCGCATAAAATGAAGCAGGGCAAACCTTCCCATTGTCACTGGTAAAAAAAAAAATAGAGGATTGAAAAACAATCCACCATGACAGAAATAAGTATGACAGAAAGCTAGCAGAAAAAATAAAAGGTATAATAGCCCTATATCCAGCATCTAGGGCATGTGGAGGTTAAATGTGAGTTCTTTGTGGTTCTAGCACTACAGCCTCACTGGTTTCAGCCTACTTAGCTTCTTGCTTAGGCTGAGTCCACTTTCAGGTTGCAGATTTTCTTAATGGATGCACTACAACTCTGGCATCTGAAATTTCCTGGAACAAGCACTGCACTTAGGTTTCATTTCCACAGCTGCATACACAGCCATCTAAAGAGCTCCTTGCCCTGCTTTTGTATTTCAAAGAAAATTTCAATGACATAGTAATTTCCCCAAACCCACAAATCTTGGTTTATGTATACCCATTAAGCTGAAATTACTGAAAGACTCTAACATCAAGCTTAAAACCCTATTGCACCATGGAAGTAAGTCTCTTAGTGCTTGCATGGGTGGGTGCAGTGCATTAAATTCTGGAGGACTGGTTCACTAGGCCCAGCAAGAGCCCAGAACTACCTTCTCAAATTAAAAGATTGAAAATTTTCACCCTTGTGCCTGTGATAGGTGGAGGCTTGTTATTTCTGAGATGTCCTCAAAGTAGCTTTCATGTTTATCACTGAACAAAGTACTTGGTCCCTTTTAATGGTACTAATCTCTCCAGCCCTCGCCTCTTCTTTAATCCCAACTGTCCGTATCATTCCTTTTGAGCTTAGATTTCAGTTCTCTTACTAGTTCTGCTCTTCCCCCCCCCCCGACTCTCATTATAAACCTAGTATGAAGAAGCCAGCACTACCATGCCGCAATACGCATATTGAGCTTCATTGAAATCAGATAGTGTATGTCTCTAATTTTAGTATCTCGCAGTCTCCAGACACAGGCAGAATACAGACAAAATTTCCCCAGAGTATAACACACATGGTCTCAAGTATAATTGCCAATGTAGCCCTACTTTACAAGAGAAACTTCCTGAAAGGTTCCTTTACTATCTGCACTTCTGTCAGCATTCTGATCTCTTACACTCACACAATAATCACTTATCAGCCTCTGCCTATAGCATTATAAAGTTCCTCTTGCACACATCTCAAAATATTTTCAAATCCTCCTCCAACAAGCTTGAAAGAGTGTCGGGCCACATGTTGAGGTATAGTCATGGCAACGTCCATGGTCCAGGAACCAATGTATTGTAGCAATTGTACCATCACGGGAACAAAATATTGGACTCTCACAACTTAAAGAAGATAAATCAGGCCCACAGTTTTGGGTGTCCAATGTGCAGCCAACTAGCTCAAAGGCAAAAACATCATGGTTCAAGGATCTATCGAAGCAAAATGTCCTAGTTCGTAGGGCCCACGAAGCAGAGCAGGGTAACAGTGTCAGAGAGGAACTAACATGAGCCCATTGCCATGCCTTCATGATCCATTCAGACATCCAGAAGTGTGTTCACTAATACTGTGGTGGACAACAAATCCTATCAAGTTGACACTGCCTTCACTTCCATACCTGCTGTGGACCTGTATTGTTTACACGGGACAAAATATGCAATCTTCCTGTCACAGCCTTTAGTGTGTGGTTATAATGGTGAGCTTGCATTTGTACTTACAGCTTAGTGTAGAAGTTTCAATAGCGTCGCATGGGTTTTTCCAGTCTCTTAAGCATTTGATTTTGCATGAAAGTGTTTAGTCTCAGGTTGAAATTGTTCCTGTACTTTGATTCCAACATAAATAAAATACCTACAGTGGAGTAGTAGCCAGAACCAAGATATATCTGACCTCAGTCAAATGACTTGGATTGAGGCCAGAGCTAACCATTGCTACCATACAATTTAACAGAAAAAGATGACTATGCTGGCACATTGTATGCTTTTTTTCTTTCATTGTCTCACTCACAAAATATATGAATTCCATATGGTGTGCGTGTATGTGTGTATTTCTTTTATTAACCCCAGAACCTAAAATAGTGTCTGATGCCTGGTTAGTCCTCATTAACTATTTGAAAAAATAAATGAATAAATAGAAGACAAATTTCTTTGTCATAGAGTGAGATCAAACAATATTAGTATAAGTATTATGAATTTTGAACTTTAATGGTATTTTAATGTAAGGCAGAGAGCTTCATATGTAGTATTTGCATAGTGTAATTTTTAATATGTAATTAAATAAATATTTACCATTAATTTATATAAGAGTATAATGAATTTGCAACATGTTTTTAAATTAATTACCAGTGCATTTCTAAAGTAACTTGTATTTTAATCTCTTTTTAGAGATTGTGCAAGATATAGTATAATTGACTCAAGCTCTCTACTTATGATTTGAATATTAATAATTCCCCTGTAGGCTTTTATTGAAGAGATCATGAACTCTCAGTCTTATTAGACATTAACAATTAAGATCAGATTTGATTCAATATGTCAAAAAAGAAGTTCTGAATACCTATTATATTCAGTCATCATTCGTGGTGGTATTAACATAATTATAAAGATTATAATAGATGCATATATTCTGCATTTCTGCGTTGAGTATGTTCATCATTTGTAAAATTAAGAGAAATATATCATTATATTGGAAGCAATAGATGCAGTAGAATCTTTCACTTGGTTTTCAAATTACCCTGACATTTTTACTTACAAGATTCAGAGAAGGAATTAATTCATTCTTTATTTACTCCTTGAACAGCAAGCAAGTTCAAGACAACTTGGAGATCACACTTCCTATGTGCAGACAGCTTCAAAACAGCAACTTTTTCTGTAAAGACGTTATTAGAGAACAGTAAAAACTGTTACAAAATTATCAAACACATGTAAACTACCTAAATGTAATCTATTAAATGGATATTATGATCTCTTAAAATAAAAGACAGCACTTTTTGAACTCATATGCCTGAAATACATATCCCTTAAAAAGAATCCAAGAAGGACAGGACATACTCAAAGAACTCTCAGTTCTGTCACCAACTTTTTGAATTAGTCTCATTCTTTTTTGCCACAATGTGTTACACAAGTGTTTTCTCTCTACACATGCTACTGAAAACAAGTTTAGGAAATACTGCTGTAGAAAGTTTTACTCTTGTCAGTACTACTAAAGATTTGGGCTAGAAAGTTACATCATGTAAGATATAGCCCTATGGCAAATGCACTTAAATTTATTGAAGTGCTTTATGGTAGGCAGCAGAGGACAAGTGACACCACAATAAGAGATATGTGCCCTGGGTCTCCATTTGTCTTCCTAGATTTGGACTCCGAAATTCCCGACGTTGTCTACCTCTTTTCCATTTTTCTCTAACTTTAAAATTTGAATGTTTAGGTTAGTAATAGTCCTAGTCATCTCATATCATATTATTTATAGGATTTTATTTTAAATATGATATTTGGGGTTCAACTTTTTCCAATTTGTTTAACCATATAACCAGTTTTACTTGTTGTAGTTTCTCTCTTTGACACTATATAGCTTTGCACAGGACAAATGTTCCATAAAACACTTGCATACATCGCTAGGAAATTAAATTTTTAAATGTAATTTTTTTTCAATTACCATTATATTTCTGACAAGATTTAGGGCAACCCCAAGGACTCTTTGTTCTGCGTACATTTACAAACAGGACTTAAATTTTATATGAATGTGTTAAGTATTCAAAATAAGCTATAGAATATCAGTCGCCAGTTGTTGTATAAAACATTACCCAAAAGCTAAGAGACTTTAAGTATCAATTTATTATGTTCCACAGCTTTTCAGGTAAACAACTAAGATGTAGATTGGATGAATAGTTTCTCGTTGCTCCATCAATAACTTTACTTCACTCAGTGTGAGTGAAGTGGTGACTTTGTCAAAGCTTCATGATCCAAGATGGCATCGGTAAGTGTTGGCAATTAGGCTAATGGTGAGTTTACTCTCTCTCTCTCTCTCTCTCTCTCTCTCTCTCTCTCTCTCTCTCTCTCTCTCTCTCTCTCTCTCTCTTTTCCTGGTGCTTTCCTATCCAGGAGGTTGGCCCAGACTTCTGGCTTCCTTATCTGGCAGTTACAGCTGCAAGGTCTACCTTCGCCACACATTCATATCTCTCAAAATTTTCACAACATATGAAGCCAACTCAAAATGGAAAGCAAATTTAGACACATTTTCAACTAAGCAAAAAAAAAAAAAAAAAAAAAACCTTGAAAAAAACTAAGGGACTAAAGAAACAGACTTAGGAACAGACCTAGATGTTAATGATGAAACTACAGTAGGGGGAAATTGTATGTTGGTGAGGGCACAAAATTAGGCCAATTAGACTGATGAAAGTGTAAAAAAAATTAGTACCTGGTTTATAAGAATGATGAGACTGTAGTAAAGAAAAAGGAGAAGACTAAGTCTGGTTTTATCTTTATTTTGGCTTCTTCTTCATCCTCTCTCTCTCTCTCTCTCTCTCTCTCTCTCTCTCTCTATATATATATATATATATATATATATATATATATATATATATAACCACTTAGTAATTATTCTCTTTATATACTATTTTCTATTTGTCTTTAGTATTCAGAATTTTACTAAACTAGGTATGCTTTGTCTTTTAGAAGTAAGTTTTAAAGAAAATGTTGAATATGAAAAATGCTTACATTCAGACTAAATGATTACAGAAGAAATTTATGCTCTTTGAATAAAACAAGAATTTATAACAACAATGGGCTTAGATTTTCATTGATAGCAGAGCATTTGTACAGTCTGAAATGTATTCTTGCAAATCGCTTATCAGTTTCAAGGAGTAAAATAGTACACAATGGAGAGTAAGACACAAAATGAGCCAGATGATCAAAATAGCTGTCACTAGTGCAAGGCTGAGGACCATCACACACTCCAGATGTGATGCACTGAGAAGGAAGGATGACTTAAAATAGTCTGGCTGAAAATTTCTAGCAAGTCTAATACTGAAAAGATGAGACAAATCAATTCTGAGGGACGTTTGATAATATGATTGCTCCATATTATTCAAAAATGTCAATGTCATGTCAAGAGTAAATAAAGCCTGTTCACTCTTCCTGACTAGAAAAACGGATGAGCAAAAATGATGACATTTAAAAATAATATACATTACTTGCCTATTAAAAATACTGCAATGTGAATTTGAAATTAATGAAAATATTGCACTATACTGAAATTTCAAAACAAGTGTATTTTAACAAGGTAGGAGAATATCTTTGTTTATGAAAAATAAATACAAAACATTAAATTTGGAAATAGTATGTGCCACTGAAACCTTAGATGAAACTTTTTAAGAGATTATCTACAATTCTTAGCTTATTTTCTTCCATAGATGTATGTAAGTGTGTGTGTGAGAGAGAGATAGACACTGTTTATAATGAATTTGAGTATTTTGTGCATATATATATATGCGTATTTATGTATATATATATATATATATATATATATATATATATATATGTATGTATGTACAAAACACTATATACATACATATATAATCGTATTAACATTATAATCCCTTCCCATTTTGGCCCTCCCACACCCTCCCCATCCCTGCTAACTCCCACTACCACACCCATTTGGTTCTGTAGAATGCTTATATTCTTGTTTTCTCAAACCAGAGAAACCATGCAATAGTTAACATATTTAATATCCTGAGTCCGACTTACTTCACCACTGAAGACAGTGCTATTTGCTTAGTTGTTCACCCCTTGATGCCTCTTCTGTGAGTCCAGCAGAGCCCTTTATGCCTTTTTTTGTATTTAACATATTTGTGTTGAGATTTTTTTAACGTAGTCTCACCTGCCAGTCCATATAAGAAAAATAAAACTATAACAATAAAATTCACAATGCTAGAAAATTCTGAGAAAGAAAATGAGAGAAGATAAATTTCAAATTCCTTAGCTGAATACAGAAAACTAAATATTTATACATTCAAAAGACATTTAGATTATCATTACATCAATCAGTCGTCTTATGACAAACTTAAAGGCAAATTAAGTGAATTGTTACAATAAATAAACTTAAATCTATAACAGATTGCTACATTAAATGAACTTAAGTTTATATCAGAGAAGTATATTACACAAAAAGCAATGAATACAATGGTATACTTGGCTATTTCAAAAATATTAATGTTCATTGTTTACTGACATTTCACTGATTAGTAACATTTTGCCAGATATGATTATCATCTTATCTACCTATGCATCCATAAGTTCATACATACATATTTTTAAAGATTTTATATCAATTCCCCTGGTTGAATATAATTACATTTAGAAACTAATATATTATTAAAATAATAATTAAGGAGGGTGTTTTACAGATTTTATGAGAGTGGTACTGTTTTACAAGGATAGATATCAAGTGATTCAAATACCAATCTATTTTTTGTTCCCCTTTATCTTTAGATGTTTGCTTCCTTCCATGTTCTTTGGTGCTACTTGTCTCTCTGTCTCCTTAAAAGATTCTTTCAAATATTTTCTGCAATGCTGGACTAATAATCAAAAATTTCCTTAGGGATTCATGATTATGAAAATTTTTTACTTCTCCTTCAATTTTCAGGAATAATTTTGCTGAATACAACAACCTCAGTTGGCACTTGCTGACTCACAAAGCTTGGAAGATTTTGCTCCAGGCTCTTATGAACTTTAAAGTCTGCATTGAGAAATTTGTGGTAATTCAAATGGGCTGGTATTTTGAGTATAATGTCTGTTTTTCTCTTTCTGCTTTTAATATTCTCTCTTTATGTTGAATTTCTGTGATTTAGATTATGCTATTTTATGTTGAACCTTGTTGCTGGTTGAGGTTAGTTGGTGTTCTATAAGCTTTTTGTGCCTGAAATCTAATTTCTTTTCCTAGATTCAGGAAGTCTTGCATGATTTCAGTGAATAAATTCTTTATATCTTAAGCACTGTCTTTTGCTTTGTCCCACACCCATAGTATCTGAGATATATTCTCTCTGAATCATGCATTAGTTGGTGTATCCAGCGACTTTGCTCATTTCTAATCTTGTAGTTGCCCTAATTACAGTATTTGCTTCCTCAGCCTTGACTTCCAGCTCTGAAATTCTGTCTTCTTAATGTTGAAGTAAACTCACCCTATTTCAAGTGCATTTTATATCCTGAATTTCAACTTCAATTGCTTCCCCAAATCCCCACTTCTCTATAAAAATGTTCTTTTGTACCTTGCATTTCTTTTATTTGACTAAACCAAATTTTTTATTTGTATTTTCAATGTGCTAAGCAAACTTTGTGTCCATCAGGACCACTATTGGATTGATAAGTTCCTCTTTAAGCCGGCTGACCAATGCTTGTATTTCTTTGAGGTTATCTTGTTATAACTGATTGTTCAACACATATATTTGCTTTTTTTGCAAATTTTGCATCAGATTTGGTTACTCTGTGGCAACGTTAGAAATTGGGACCTTTGGGAGCACATGAGCTATCAGCAGTCATGAGGACACTGTTTGTACAGTGGCATACATGAGGAGGGCTGGACCCTGTGGGCTTGGGGAGAGGAACTCCCTCGGCCTGTCTGGAGAGCTTGAAGGATGAGACCATGAGATCACGCACAAGGTGAAGATTAATTATAGCCCATAGAAGGCCCTGCTCCCGCAAGAGTGAGGAAGTCAATGAATTGAGTCATTCTCCATGTTTACAGCATATTTTCCCCTATTTTATTGATATGTACAAGTGCAAAATTTAAGGTTTACAATGGAGTTGAGCATTTTGTGCACATGCGTTTCTTGTCAAAGTGACAAAGGCTTTCCCGCTCTTCTTTTGTCCCTCCCCCTACCCTTCCTTCCCTCCCTCCACCCCCACCCTGTCTCTCTCTTTCACTCTGTCTTTCTTCTGAAATTCCATGAGATAGCTGTGGTCTGGGTCTCTTATATCAGAGAGACCAGCATATTTTAAATTTCCAGTCCTCTCCAATCCCTCCCTGAGCCTGCCAGGGTCAGAGTTTTTAAGTTACATAACTATGTCTTCTCTGTGCATGTGTATTTACATAATTTTTCTGTTCAAAAAGATTCCTGGACCTTCATACCTATGCATGACATGATAATGATGATATAGCAAGAAAAAGTCAGTTAAAGACACATTCTCCTCTTACAGTACCTACACTGGGCATTGGAAAGCTCTTAGCCTCTTTGGAGAGTCTGTCAAATCCTTTTCCTTTACTTAGTCTTTGTCCTGCTTGGTCAACTAAAGTGGTCGGTTTGTGGGCAACAGAATTATCCTACAAAGCATGGGGAGATTTTCAATTAACTTACAGTCAAGATTTATAACATAAGCCCCCGTCCAGACTTGCGCCGTTTTTTGTTTTGTTTTGTTTTGTTTTTTTTCCACTCTGAGCCTCCCTGACGAGACCTCCATTCAACCTGACTCAAATCTCCCATCCTGTCGACTATCCGTGCTGTTAGGGAAAAGCATGCTTAATCTTCTCTTACTCCCTTATGGCACTTCTGACATAGGCTCTTGCAAGAAAGTTGGCCTTGAACTTCCCAGATTCCAGAAAAGCTATTTTTTCTATACATTATTCAGTCCCAGGTATTGTGCTATAGCATCACAAATGGACAATGGAAACAAACACTGACAGAACTGACAGTTGAGCTTCCTATAGGATGGATTAGAGCTATGCTAGAGTTAACCAAAATTAAATCATTTTCCATGACAAACTCTTTGCTAAAATCCTTGAACTTAACAAAAAATATTCAGGTGGCTCATAAACCCATACTTACTCTGTATAGATGTGTAGATTAGACAATAGGACTGCAAGACAAATACCAATTTATGAAGCTGGATAAGGGGTCTATTTGAGTTCTTTTTCTTGTTTTGCGTGTTTTCTGTAAATTCAATGGGATTTCAAAGTAAAAACTTAGAAGCTGGAAGATAAGAACAGAAAGAATAAATGTATTATTGTTGCAATCAATGTCACTTTCTTCTTAAAAATACAGTTTATGGCTAAACTGTAGTTTTATTTGCAATATGTAAATTTCTAGACAAAAAATAATCTCTCTTCATTGTCAAAGTACCCATGAAATGTGCAGATTCTCTGTGGCTACAGAAAACTTTTACTTTGTGAAAAAAAAAAAAAGTCTTCAACAAAGAAAGAAATGTAATCTAGTCCATGTGAACAATCACATTCAAACAATGATGCAAATGATTTTTTAAAAATTCTGATTCTTTTTCTCTGTACCGTGATCTGAACATGGTAAACAAAATGCAAATTTAATTGTATACATGATAAATGACCTCTATTCTTATTTTCCCTAAATGAAGTTCACTGCTTTTCAGCTTTGTTGCCTGCCGTATACAAGCTATCTAAAATCTAGACACTTTTCTAAAGTATTTGTTTCTCATGTGTAAGAATCGGGATTATCCCTAAAGTATTGAAAAGGAGATTAAAGCTCTACATTGAGGAACTAGGACTATTCACCAGTGAGTAGCAGTCAAATAGAGGAATGGATTTTACTGATGTTCCTATGTGCTGTTTCTTGTCCAAGTAATGATCCTATGGTGTATCAGAGAAACAAAGGTGAAAGTAGACACACACTGTATTCGATTCTAATTTGCTAAATTCAGTGAATGATCCTATTTAAATCATTTTGGTCATTAAGAATAATTAATACTTAGTATTTTAGGATTTTTTAACTATTTTATCAGCAATGTCTGCAATATTTGTTTTTTGCAGGGCTGGAGAGTGAACGCAGGGTCTTTATTTATTATGGCAAGCATGCTACCACTATACTACACTCTCAATCTCTTTTAGTAAATG